>JAMXBB010000543.1:0-10000 GCA_024138015.1 Lumnitzera littorea | reverse complement strand
ACCACGGTGCAGTCCATGAGACTGCAAGAGGGTTTGCTGAACCAAATGGCAAAGCAGTAAGAATTGTTTCCAACTGGGTAAAACCCCGCCGTGAATTCACCGTTTTCCGATATCAAAACATCACCCGCTTTCTCCACGGAAAGAGACATGCCTTGTCTCATGCCGTCATATTTTGATGAGGAAAATGGTACGTATGAGAGCATAATTGATAGCAGCAATAACAAGAAGAAGAAACGGTCTCTCATTGCTATCGCTGGAGAAGTTTTTTTGGCTGCTACGTATTGATGGGATGATAAGTTGATATTAATCTATTTCAATATACCAGAGAACCCATTTTTCACGAAAGGGAAATTGAATAGAGAAAACCAAGACTTTTCTAAGATACCTGGGGTAACTGTGGCTGACGCACTTGATTTGTCTTGCATGGTTGTTCGTAAAGACATATTTCACAAGTGCCCATTGACTTAACCGCATATTCTTAATAGAAACTCTAAAGTATTGAAACTTGCTTTTATTTTACTATTATTTTTAAAGCACGGCGTAGGAAAAATTGCACGTATAACTGCACCTGTCAATCGTTATAAGGCTTGCAATTATCACTTTAAATAGGGCTATAAAACAATTATTTGCAACTAACCATATGAGATCCTTTTATATTTTATAATTACTGTAGTTTAGTCATTAATTAATTAATTTTTTATTTTATCACGGGTGAGTTTCCAGCTAATATGTATAAACCCACGCAGCTAGCCAAATATTGGCAGGTCAAATTCAGATATCAAATATGGGGAGTCCGTTGATCAACAAGATACCATCAAAATAAAGTTTGAAGGAACCAAACATAAGAGTAAGCAAAAAAGTAAAATAAAAGGACAAGACATCCTTTGTGAAAAATCAAAGTATAATTTGAAGACAGACGTCCTGAACGATTATTCCATGCTAGGAATTTTGGGGTTCATGTGAGAAATTCATCTCCGTGCCCTTATATTATGTTAAGCACAAATTAAAAAATTCTAGAATTTTACGTTTCTTATTTTGTTCTTTAATACATACTAATCATTGATGCATGCGTGCACTCAAATCAAATAGTTGGCACTTCAATTATCATCGATATTAATGAAACTATATTTCATATAATGCAATAGTGTTCATTAAACAGATTAACAAATTTACTTTAATTTTGAATTGTAAGACGAATTAAATCTTCAACGACGATAAAGAAATTTCTAACAATATAGAAATTACTATAAAAAATACTAAATTATGATGAATGGGCAATCAATAAAATCATATACTAAAACTGAAATATGAATGCAAGAAATACAAGATCTAATACATATCAAAGTGCTGCCCTAAATAATTATATTATAACCTTTATCGAAATGCCGAGAGTGAAATAAAGTTTCCTCTATAAAAATTCATTCATTTCGACTAATCAATTGGTTAAAGTACCAATATTTACATGCTATAAAATGAAAAAAAGTAGCTTTTAGAAAATAAATCGTAGAATTAATTACTTAGTTTTGGATTAAGAATATAGATTTGACCAATAATAAAAGCTTTTCCATTGGAAATAGATTTGAAGGTTAAAATTACTTTAAAAGCAACCTAAATCCATTAAAAAAATCAGCTACAAATGCTTAACTCTAATAGAATTAATTCGATTAGAAAAAAAAGTTGACGATATAGTATGTGTATATATTGAAGAGGCATGGGGCAATAAATATCGTGTAAGCAAGAGAGGGAAAGAGAGAGGTTTGGAGGGGCTATCTACTTTGGCATGAAATGATGAAGCTAGATTGTGATAACATGAGTTTTAATTGTTATTCCAATACTTTTTAAGGGCATCTGATCGCGAAAAGAAAGGCACTAAAGAGCCTTTACTTACTTCAATAATATAGATATAGATAATATAAATTAAGATATAATAAAATTCTTTATTTTTTATAGTTTGAAATGGAAAATACTTTTCTTCCTCATGAAAATGTGAAGAATTTAATCAACCTTTCTACATAGATGATTGACATTAATACTTTATACTCTTGAAATGTCCAAATCCAATTGTTATTTTTAAAAAAGATAGACAAAGTGAGTTGAGGTTTCTAGAAGTTATTTCTAAAGTAAATGTGATTTAGGAAGAAATGCAAAAAACTCCCTTAAAACAAATGTTGATGGGAAATTTTGGATCATGGGCTTCCAAGGCCAATTCCAATCTCTATGAACCACAAGTCATCCTTTCTTGGCCCATGACCAGTCTATATTGATCCAAATCCCAACCTTAAAGGACCGTCTATTATATGACTAACCTTCATAGAATTCTTGGTAGTTAAGACAGCATCTCACTCCCCAAACTTTGGTTAGACCTACGACATCCATGCCATACCAAAGGGACCTTAAATCTCGACGGTTTGTCTAAGAAGCTCGAATCTTCAACACAGAGGGAGATTATCGAATTGTCATTCCGTGAGATTAACCAAGGTGCTATGTTCAAATGTAAATGAGTCTAACGACTCTTGAGTTATTCGAGTTAGGCACGCTTTAAGCTTAGCTAGACTCGAGCTAAATTAATAAATTTAGCTCAAACTCTAAATTTAAGCTCGAGAGCTAGCTTAGGAGTAGACTTATTTATATTATTAACAAGCCAACCCGTAAACAAACTTGTAAGCAAGCTCTCGAATAGGGTCACGAGCTTACAGTATGTTAATGTAATAGTTTTTATTTTTTGTAATATTAATTATATTCTAATGGTTTTTATTTTATTATGTAGTGTATGTTTTTTCCAATTCATATATTTTTAATCTTATATATTTTAATAATCTTCTAATTATACTAATTTTATACTTATATATCTTCGCATAATAGTTTTACACTTTATAATTTATGTTTACAATTAGTTTGGTAGTGCCTAAATTGAAGTTCCATGTAACACATGCATAGCCACAATTAGCTTATCTATAATCATGATATTATGTTATTAGGTTAGTTGCAACATGCTTTTACATGATATGTTAACTCACGGGACTATTAGATATAGTTTCCAATATAGAAAAAGTAAGTATGTAAGTATAAAATTAATATAAATTTAAGCTCAAGCTCATTTAGGCTCATTTATTTAAAAATGAGCTTAAGCTCAAGCTTAAGTTTAAGTGTTCTTGTTAATCTAACTTGAGCTTAGACTTGTTGAGATAAAAGGCTTGAGTTTAGGCTCATTTAGATATACGAGCTCAAGTTTGTTCACATAAATAAGCCAACCGAACTCAAGCTTCAAAATCCTTAACAAACTCTAGCTTTAGCTTCTAATTTTTAGGCTAAAAAAAAGCTCAACTCGAGCTTGAGCCTTCAAAAACTCGACTCGACTCATCTTGGCTCATTTGCAGCCTTAGAGCCATGTTACCTTCGAAAATCTTAAACTATATCTATTTAAAAGATACACTTACTTAATTAGGTAATATACAAATCTATCCAAATTCCCTCCTTAAAACCTATAAATAGAAACCAAACCCTACAAGTAGAATACTTTACGCACATACACATAAGCCCTCTTACTCTCTCATTCATTCAATCTGAAAGATACTAGTTTAAACATTGGAATGACCATGATGGATAACCTTTTAGCATCTACTAGCCATATTTTGTCTTATAGATTTAGGCTTACTTTTGGGTCCAAGGTGTACAATCTTTACTGTTAAAATTTAGGTGACGATAACAATGATTTAAGTGTAAATTAACCTTCTGAACTTTCAAATATTATAATTCACCCCCTAAAACTAGTAAAATAATCCTTAAGGTTGAGAATAACACTACTAAACTTTGATTATAGTGTGAAAATACTCTCTAAATTTATTAAGTGTATTTTGAGACTCTTTAAATTGTGACCAACTATGAAATTTTTTTTTAAACTAATATTTTTATGTTACTAATTTATCAAAGTTTGGGAAAGTGACTTGCAATATTTGAAAATTTAAGAGATGAAATCTATACTCAATTCAAGGGGTTATTCTCAATTTCCCCTATAATTTAATTAATGATTTTATTTTCACATGAGCACAATTAGTCTTAATCTAAGTGTATCTACATTAAATATATTGTTCAAAGTAAATTATACTGTATTTAATCAATTGCTAAGGATAATTAAAGAAACCACATAGAGATAAGGAACAAGAGGAAGCTACTAATTTGCATTTACAGAAAAATATCAATTCGTCAATGTTAAGACATAATTAGATTTCACTATTTAGAATTAAAATGGAAATGTTTTGTTTTCATTCATCACATGGTTATCCATATTGTCTTAGCCTTATCACCTTCGTGTCTTATAGTTTTTTTTTTATATTTTGTAATATTGATTTTAGAAACTCATGTAAACCTATGCTCACCACTTCCACTCTAACCATTTGTAAAATTTTCCAAATATGTCACATGTAGCAAAGTTTTTTATAGACCCATTTAAACCTACATTCATCTGCTTCCACTTTTTAACTGTCCTTTGACTTACAGAAACAAATTTCACATACTATCCAGCCTTCATCACCATCTACTTTAGAAGTTAAAATTTTAAATTTGAATTAACAAAAAGAAAATTAAATATATATATTTTCAAAATAAATAAAAAAAAAAAGAAAATATCCAAAATAAAATAAATAAAAGCATCAACTTAATAATTGGCTACTAAACCAACTTCACTTAAAAACTTAATTCCTCTTATTTGAAAATTCTAATAAGATATTAGAATTATTTTTACTCCCATAAAATTGACACAATATCACTAGTATAAGTAAGAGCCCATTAATTGTATCTGCCTCATACTAATTTCTTTACTTATATCAACCATCAATAATATATAGCCTACTATCTTTGTATACAATCACTTTCAAAATGAGGACTACATTTAATTGATGGCTTTTCAATAGATATTTCAACCCTTAATAGTAGCAAATCCTGTATATTAATGAGCCGATTATCCATACATATTGTGGTGTCCTAAGGCCTAAAAGAAAATGATAGCCTACTATGTACCCTTACATTAGTAAAGACATGTAAAAGCTTCCAAACTCACTAGAATATTTCATTTATCATTTCTCCAATTTTTTTTTTCTTTTTTGGCTCAAATTCTTTGTCCAATTTTAATATTAAAAAATGCTCATCAATTTTATTTGAAGAAGACATTATTTTGAAGTCAATCAATACAAAATCACAATAAGACTAAAATTATCTAAAGTCTAAAAAGTCTAACATCAATGTATAAATAGGGAAGGGCTGGTTCAGACTCATAAACTAAACTCACTTCGAGGTTCAAGGACTTGTATAGAGAAGTCAAGCCTGAATCAACAATTTAAACCCATCAATTTTCTTTTTTAAAGAAAACTATATGTTATATACATAAATATATATATGATATATATATGCATATGTTACATATAATATAATAGTATGTATATATTACATTATATATATGTAAATACACAATATATGATATGTTAATACCCAATAAAAAAAATTGGCCAATTCACGAGTCTCGGAACCATTCCATAAACTAATAAGTTAGGTAAATTGACTTAGAACCAGGCAAAGCTAGGCCAATCACATATCTATCTATCTTGGAACCCTAGCCCGATAAATCTAGGTTGGTTGGGCCTATTCTCTAAGTCTAAATCTACATGTAAAAGTTCAAACTTTAGACAATGTTGGAAACAATTAAGCATTGTTATCACTAAAGGTAGCATCATATCCTAACCCTGAAGCCTTAACATAAAGACCATAGCCAAGCTTGTTATATAAATCATCAGCATATAGTTCAGCGCATGAAATTATAAAGTTAAATGTAACACTCCAGAACCGATGACATCATACACAGCCACATGTCCCTAGTTTCTAATGATATATCAAATGTAACATCCGACTAAAAACTTTAAATGATACTATAAAAGTTTTCAAATAATATTATACAATTAAATCTCTAAATAATATTAAAATAACTTCTAGTTAAGAAATATTGATACCCAATCAATTATCGTTACCACATAAGACTAAATAATCTTATGATTTAATTGCTTAAGATATTATTCAATACCAAACATAGTCTTCACTCTTCCCATCCCTAAAGTAGCAACAGTTAACTCCATAAGTTATTGAAGTTAAGTAGTACAACTACGAGTTCTACAATTGAAAATATAATAAAATGAGCTGAAGCTCAGTACACAACACACAACCATATATGTATGATCAAACAATACATATTCACATGAGTAGAAATGCAAAGCAAGTAATTTATACAATTCATTCATTTATTTTTTCTTTTAAGTCATTCACGCAATACATGATAATGGTCCTCATGACCCAAACACGTTACAATTTGTATCATAACCTAATGTTTAGGTATGCCTTTTTAGACCCTCTACAACTTAAAGTTGGGTATGCCTCTTCAACATGATTATTAAAATCGTGAGTCAAAAAAACGATTTTACGAGTTTATAATTTTATAATATTTTTCTCTATTAAAATGAATATGAAATTGTTTATGTGAAAACTTTTTATAAAATTATAAACTTTGATGTATAATTCTACAAACTTATAATTTTACCAATTTTATACAATTTTATATTTTATGTATTTAAATAAACAGTAGAATCGTGACTTTGACAACCATGCTATTCGAGCCTCTCTACAACAACCTAGATCTATTTCAAATCACTTCCAAGCGAGACTTCACTAAGGACAACACGTTGCAAGGTTCATCGGAATTGCCCCCTAAGGATCTATCACTTTAGGCCTTTAGACACAAGCAACAAAAGATACATAAGCTTGATATACATTTAATTCATTTTAAATTTTGCTATCTTAACACTTACATACAACAAGCAAGTGTTGTATTTGGAATCCGTTACCAACAAATCAAGCTTAGCTTTAAATCCTAGAAATAATAAATACTCATTAAACTTCTTTAAATATTGAATAAACAATGTTTCTTAGCTAAAACTCATTTTTAGACCATTTAAATCTCTTTAAATTCACTTAATAATACATTAAAGAGGTTTACTTTAGAAGTAACAAAGGAATATAAAACAAAAAAAAAAAAAAAAGAGAAAACACTCAACTTGAAGGAGCAAAGCCTATGACACAATCAAGGACATGATTATATCTTTTTTTGCCATGTAACTTATTAAATTACACTTCATAACTGTAAGGGACGTGACTGGGGACAAGGTCATGTCCTTCAATTGTGTAACTTTTTGATCTACCAGCCCAGATTACCTACTATAAAGAACATAATCGTGTCTCTTGGTTGTGTGACCCATTGTTTAAACCTTTTTTTTTTTCCTCTTGCGCCCAAAACCTTTCTAAACCTATTTTATCCTCTAACACCTCAACACATGGATCAAAACATCCTTAAATTATTAAAAATAACCCAACTCCTCATTAAAAACCTCATTAGCAATGCATCCAAAATTCCACATCTTTAAATCCTTAAGTCAAATTTAATATTTACTCCATCAATATCAAAATTCCCCATTTCTTTTATCACTTTAACCGGTAAATCATTATCATAAGCTTTACCATTAGGAGTCTATGAAGATTATTTAAGCCTTACGATTCTTTTCTTCAGACAAGTTACACTACCATGAGAAATTTAAATTAATACAACTTTTTCCTCTAAAAAAATACCGATAAAATTTAATATTCTTAATATATCTTGAGCGTTTTCTAGATTTGTAATGGAAGAGTCCCATTCGATAATGCTAAGAAGTTTAAATAAGTTTCTAGGAAATAACATAATACATATTATATACTAGCTAAGTCAAGAAACTTATGTACTTTCAACATTATCTTTCATTAAACCATTACTTAAGACCTTTATATTCCTTATTTATAACTTAGTCATCTTTTATTCTATTTTTATGATTTTATATCTTCTTCTTCTTCTTCTTCTTCTTCTTCGAGGCATTACATCAAAAGAGTGAGTTGTAAAACCCACTATATAGCTAAGCATACTCTATGCCCACACCAAATGGATATTCAAATAGTAATGTAGCACTTGAGGTTCATAAAAGATAAAAATATAGAGTAATTATTACTTAGTGATAAAAATAACATGATTTTGGTATCTTGAAATCTAGAGTAATTCATGATTTCAAATAAATATAGTTATTTTTTTTACACAATAAAAATAAAATAAAAATATAGTAATTCATGATAAAAATAAAATAAAAGATAGTTTTCTTTTTTTTCTAGGGTATTACATCAAAGGAGTGAGTTGTGAAACCCACCGTATAGCTAAGCATACTCTATGGCCACACGAAAGGATATTCAACTAGTAATGTAGCACCTGAAGTTCATAAAAGATAATTGTTATTTAGTGATAAAAATAACATGATTTTGGCATCTTAAAATCTAGAGTAATTCATGATTTCAAATAAATATAATTGAGAACAAGAGGGTTCATATATCACCGCATTATGTAATTGGGGTGAACAAGACTGGTGGGATCACTGCATCAAAAAAACACAATAGTAATAGTCTCATATAAAGATATCCATTGTATCAACACCAATAAACACAATCCATATAAAACATACTATCCACTTGATTCCTTAATATGGCGTAAAATACAAATTTTTATTTGAATTAATTAATAATTATGGAATTGTAGAACTGATAAATATGAATTTTAAACGTACCATGATGATATGAAATTATGATGGAATTTCGATTCAAAAAATTATTGGTTTCATATTATGATGAAATAGAATTTTCAAAATTATTGAAATCTACAATTTGGCGATTTGTAGATGTTTGATGCTTAGTAGGATTCCTAAAATTACTTGTAGGGAACTGTGCTTATTTGAGCTTACATATGTGACAACCATCAAAATATCAGGTTAAAATGGTTATTTTCGTGAACTTTTTGAAAAAACCCATTGGAACTTTACCCATTAGATTAATATAAAATTATTGTAAAGTCCTAATTATTATTTATAAGTAATGAAAAGGTTGGGTTAGATCACTAGAATTGAGTATTAATGTGATTTTGGTAATTATGGATTACAATTAATGAGCTTCACCATTTAAGAGCATGGTAAAAAGTAGGGAAAAGGAAAAAAAAAATAGCAAAAAATAAAAAAATCCAAAAATAAGAATCTTAGCAAAATAATCTCAAGGCAATTTCAGGTACCATAGTAAATTTTCGAGGTTTTTTTTTTCTCAATTTTTTTCCTTTCCCCATAGAAAATATGTTTTCATAAATTATCAAAACTGATGAACATATAAAATGATCTTTAAAACCCTCTATAGTTTATGTTTAGCCATAATTTGATGTTAAAATTGTGATTCTAATAGGTTCTACTCAAAATGGTACACCATGTTATCTTTAGGAATTTACTTACTATAGTCATGCTTTATTATTTTATTATTTATTTATCCCGCATAAATTTTAATTTTTTCAAAAGATAGATTACCCTAAAGATTCTATATGACTCGGTGTTTATGATGCAAATTTTCCCTGGTTTTGATCCAATGGCTATACACAACATGTAAGGATGTAATCTCAATATTTTTCTACAGTAGTATTAAGTCCTATATGTTATCGCTACCTTAGAGACTAGGAAAAACATTGGACTTCACGTTTTCGGAAACTTCAAATATGGTAATCTCACTTGCGTGGACACTCCTCTGTGGAAAGAAGATTTGATGAAGGCGTGCCGCGGGCGTGATTATCTAGTAAATTTGGAAACATCGGAATGAATGTTGGGCAAACAAACGCCATCCCATTATTGTAGGCAGGAGGCTATCTAATCCAACCTGAAATCCTGACCCATTGAGAGGAAAGTGCCAAAAAATTTAAGAAGGGACAAACTGGAAGAGGAATGAAATAAAATGTTTTATGTGATAAGGTTTTGGCCACGTAACTGCTCAATATCCAAATAGAAGAACTGTGATCATTAAAAGCAATGTACCAACCTTCAAAGTTGATAGCACCAATGAAGAGGTTGAGGAGTTGATGAAG
>JAMXBB010000542.1:0-10002 GCA_024138015.1 Lumnitzera littorea | reverse complement strand
AATAATAAAAAAGATAAAGGCAATAATAATAATAATAATCATAATAAAGCAAAAATCTCAAAAATAGGAAAATATACTCAAAATAATAAAAATATCAAATATATGATTTAAATAATTATTAAATCATAAATATTTTAAGAAAAAGTGAAAATTAATATTTTATAATTTTTCAACTTAAATAATAAATTTTGTGATATTTTTATATCATAATTTAAATTACGAGTCACAAAGTCTAAAACAGATCTCATTACGAGAAAATATGCTTGAAAACGATCAAAATGAACTATAAGTTCATAACAATCCGAGCTAAAACAAAAAAGTTACACGTGATTTGATAAAAAGCTCGAATCAGTAATTTTACGTAACTAAGTGAAGTAGACCTTACAAATTCTAGTACTAGTTAGCTTTAAATTCCTTACCTTACAAAATTTTCATTATTTTCAGGTGATTTCGATATCAATCCTAAGCTGCCACCAGACTATTACGACCCCTGAGCTAGCCATGGTCGAGTGAGTGTTTCCTAATGATTCCATACTTGTATGTGCTTGTAGTTAGTGAACATAAATTATGAATTATAAATGAATGTGTATGGGGTTGAGTTATACTTGTGCATAATAATTATTGTTGATGGTGAATTTACCTTAAATTGCAATAATATAATGTATGTTGCATAGTAGATTCACTAGATTGATTGTTTGTGGCTTGGAATGATCACTGAATAAATAAGACTAAATTTTATTCGACTAGAAAAGTTAACTTGGATCATGCATAAATCATGCACTGCATAATTAATTCCGAGCAGTCATATTACACGGAGGTAGCGAGAGGCCATACGTGGGTTGTGTAGACTCTATAAATTTAACCTTCTAAACATAGTATCAGATTCGAGTGTCGTAGACATTTCCCTAAGTCAATAAAACTACATAAAATGAAAACCAACTAAAATTTTGAACTTGGAACTTAAAACGAACTTGAAAGACCCAATGATATAATTTGGAAACCCTTATCATGCAAGAAAACCCCAATCCCTACATATGTGTACTTTAAAAAAAAATGTAAACCTAAACTTAATAGAAACCGTAAATGTCAAATAAAAAAATTTTTTAAAACTCTATAAAATTATCTTAACGCTTGAAAAGCCATAAATCAATGAAATTATCAATAATTTTGGGAAATCATATAAAACTGATAACAAACGAATCAAGGATTATTTCAAGTAATAATAAACAACAAAACTAAGCTAATTAAAGGAATAAATTAATAAATTTACAAAAATTATTTTACTTGCGTACATAAGTAGCCCCACAATATGTATATATATATATATATGTTGCATAATAAAGCGGTGTTCCTAAATAATTAAGCCAATTGATCCTTAAGCTCCTAAGTATAAGTAAATTATTCTCGAGTTGGTGAAAAACCTTAAAACATACATAATCTCACTCGAACTCTAAAACATGCATAAACTCACTAGAACCCTAAAACCTAGGACGATCAAGGACTTACGATCCTAAATAAATAATTAAAAATATAATTTCAATAAATTTTATTTAACTCTAGAAAACTCGAAAATTTCTTAAGAGACAAATCACAATCTACAAATTAATTCGAGAACCAAACCTTAAAAGAATTTCATATAAGACAATTCCCTTATTTTCACTTATAAGCTATGTTACGTATGGATAAATTGTAAACCCTACTTTTAGAAAACTTATGATTCAACTAAGACACTTCCCAAATATTCCCAAGGATAAACTAAGCTAAAAATCCAAGTTTACATTTAAAAACAAATTTAATTTTCCAATTCGAAACCCTATTATCGATAAAACTTGAATACGAGAACCATAGACTCTAAACGCAAAACCCTAAAACAATTTAGGACTTGTAACCCTAAGCGGCTAATTAAGAATTTAATTTGAATAATTTTATTAAATTTTAGAAACTTTCATAATTTTATAAAAATTAAATCATAACTTATAAATCAATTTAAGAGACAAACTCCAAAAGAATTTCAAATCAAACAATCTCCTTATCTTCATGCATAAGATTTGTGTACATGAATAAGTAAACTAATTGTAAACCCTACTTTTAGTAGGCATAGGATTTGAGTACGAGTAAATTCTGAACGTTCCCAAAGGATCAACTAAACTAGAAACTTAAGTTTACATTTAGAAACAAATTAAAATTTTCCAATTCAAAAACCAATTATTAAGAAAACCTGAGCTTGAAGAACTACGAGCTCTAAACTCACCTAAGACCCTAAACCCTAAAACAATTAGGGAATTTTGACCCTAAGTGACTAATCGATAATTTAATTTGAATAATTTCATTCAACTTTAGAAAAGTTTATAATTCTACGAAAATCAAATCATAAATTACAAAACAATGTAAGATAAAAACCCTAAAATAATTTCCTATAAGGCTATGCCTTTATCTTCATGCCTAAGCCTTACACTTCAATAAGTAGATCAACCAATCACTTTAGATAACTTATCAATTGAGAGTTGGAATCATTTATCAATTGATAACTTATCAAAATCTAGTGATAAGATATTTTCCTTATCACCTCTTCACTTATACTACATATGGACAATTTTTCACAAGATTTCATAAGCTTAACTTTAATAAATGAGACAAAACCATTCCATGGACAAAAAGTACTTGAAATGGCAGATCTAAACAAGGAAGAAAGGGAAGCCATACTCTTGTCTTTCAAACATCAATCACTTTCTCTTACACACCACTATTCACCCCTTAATGCTTACATCATCAATAGTTGCAATTGTTGACTTTTGTGTAAGCTACAAGACAATCAAATAAAGCTTCTTGCACACACTTCTTTTCTCATTTAAAATCTGCCACTCTCTCCCTCTTTCACTCCCATTTTCACTTCCTTTTCTCTCACTTTAAAAACAAATCAAAAGAAGAAATCTAACTCCACAAATTCCCAACATTTCCGCCACCATTTTTGCTTCCATACTCATGGCAATTTCTCATCTTATTCTTGTGTCATTTTCTTTCACCATCTAAGACCTTTTAGAACCATTAGAACCTTCCACAAACCCCATTCCAAGAGACCAAAAGATTCGGGTTCCAAAAGGTGGCAAAAAGGAGGAAGCAAAGTTAAGAGCTTAAGTAGAACCTTAGTGCACAACCACCAAACTTTGCTTCAAGGACAAGTAAGTGTTTCTTGTGATATGTGGATTAGTATTTATGTTAGGAGACTTTGATTTCTTGAAGATGTGAGTAAGGTTTAAGTTGTTATAACACCAAAAATCGTTTTAAGAAAAAAACCATGAAACCCTTACATGAAGTTGAAACATGAGCATGTAAAGTTGGTGTTTTGTAAAGACATTTGTTTAATGCTTTGAATGGAAGATTTTAAGCTAAAAATATCTTGAAATAAGAACTTTAATGGAGGATGAGCATGCTGGACGTGAGGGTTCCATAGTCATTTGGATGTTGATTTTGTTTCCATTAAGTTAAACATGCTCAAATCTAGACTTAAGTTAAGGAAAAATCTATCACATGAGGTTTTATGAAGAAACCAACTTTATATGACATGAGCTATGATATGGGAGTTGTATTAAATATAAGATCTTCTATTTCTTTGTGTGGAACATAAGTTAAAGAATCATTTTGTGGAAGAAAAGTTAAGTTAAGATTTGGACATAAGTAGTTAAGTGCATAATTTACCACCTAAACTTAAGGAAATGATGAAACAAGTTGAAAAACCAAGTGAGGACCCCTTGGAACCATCGCAAATAGATCTGGAACGTGGGAAAAAGAAGCTCAAAAATATGATCAAAAGTGAATGAACAAAGTGAAAAGATCAACCAAAGCAAGTATGGTAAGCATACAAAGCCTAAAACTCAAAATTGAGCCTAAAACTCTCAAGACAAGCCTAGAAATCTAAGTTGGGCCTTCAACGAAAATCTGACCAGCACCTTAAAGTACCAATAGAGGTTGTTTTGAAGCCCATAAGAAATCCACCTAAGGCCTCATAAGCTCACCCAAGTCACTAACTTTAGTTTGAACAAAAAATAAGTCCATTTGACAACTTAAGCCTACTAAAGGGCCCAAGAAGTGGTTGTTAGCCTTAGGAATATAAATCAAAGTTGTAAATCTGATCTCAAGGAGTATTTTAAGCTTAGGATAAAATCTTAAGACCAAGCCCAAAGAATTTCTTAAGTTATTAAAAAGCCCATTTACCAAACAAGGCCTAAAAACACTCTAACACATGAGGAACGCTACTGTTCTGACCCATGGACAGAATTGTATACCTCATTTTGAAAATCTAACCTTACCACGTTAAAGTACACTCGAAAATGATGAAGATTGATTATAAGATCATAAAAATCGGATTTAAAACGAGAAAGTTATACGCGATTGAACTTTTGGTAAAAATCGGGAAAAATTTCGAAAACTAGTCAAGAGTATAACTTAAGGAAAATTTACTTAGTTTCTTAAGTTTGTTTCAATTCCTTATAAAAATTATTTCAATGACCAGGAGACACTGTGTACGGAGATGACTTACTTCCGGATTACTTTGATTGACCCACGTGGCAGAGTGAGTAAATTCCCGATAACTCTTTACTTGATTTTGCTTGTAGAATAGATGCACCTAAACTTATATATATAAATTTGGATGCTTGTGGGATATGGGAAATGCATGTGTATGAATTTTTGGATGAATGTGATGACTTGAAAATTATATATAATAATGGGAATTGTTTGCATTATATATACATGTGAATTGTATGGAATGAAATTGTCTGATCACCCTAAAAATCGAGTTAATCACTTATACGATTAAGAAATCAAAATGAGTCATGCATACCCCATATTGTATACGGATAACACCGACTGCCGCTTCACGCAGAAGATGGGAAGGGACTCACAGGAATACGAGTTTCCTACAGGATTGGGCACTAGCTATGTCATCATATATATTGAGTCTCTATCTTAAGCTGATGGGCTTACTAGGCATTGAGAGACGCCAACCGTCGGCGAGGGGTTGAGTCTTGTGGCTTCTGCTTAAGGTGTATGTTTGTGGATTGCGGAGGCCACCACACCGCTAGACTTGGGATTTTGAAAATATGATTTATTACTCGGTAGTGAAAGTATATATATGTAGATATATACTCAGTTTTGTTTTGACTTAAGTACAATAGTGATAATGAATTAAAACCTAAGGTCTAGAACCCGGATTTTGGTTTGGGTTAGCTAATTATCTCCAAACCCCAACTTCAGGGAGCATAATTCTGAGTCGTATACAGTTCCTAGGCCACTGCATACGTTGTTTGGCATACTGATTGTTCATGCATTCATATGATTGTGCATCTAATAAATTTTGTCATGCGGTATTGATGAGGGTAATTATCTCACTAAGCGTAAGCTTACACCCCAATAGTTCTTTTCCTTGCAGGTTGATCGATAGTTGGGACTCGGATAGGAATCGAGTGCAAAGTGCTACCATTGAATTAGTATGATGAAAAGGCTTATATAGTTAATTCGGAATGCCCCGAAAAACGACTAATGTCTCAATTAAGTTTAGTATATTTAGTAAGTTTAGAATTTCCTAGAATTGTCTATCTTATTTCATTATTTTGGTAGGGGATACCGATTCTCTGCGGTTCTGAGGAATTGTGGAAAAATGGATATCCATAATTATTTATATTATATAATGAGTCAATGAACTAAAATTGAAGACTCTAGCAAATAACTATTTAGAGTCTTGCAATCTCTAACTTGCATAGATTCGAGTTTGGGAGTGAGAACACCTACTGGAAGTGTAGTAATTACAAGAGAAATGGTGAAAGAGTGTCCTTTGAAGATCCAAAACTTTGACAATAAAGTAGATTTGATTATTCTAGATATGGATAAGTATGATGCCATATTAGGAATGAATTGGATGGCAAGTGTAAAAGCTACTGTTGATTGTAAAGAAAAGCAAGTGTTATTTGAGGATTCTAGAGGAAATAATGCTATATTTCAAGGGAATTATGCAATAGCAAGAGTACAAGAGCTAAGTACTCTAGAATTGATCACGGATGTTGGTTGGTTGAATGCTTTGGAGACTGAGTCTAAAAAGTCAAATGTAGAAGAAATTTTAGTGGTGAATGAATTTTCTAATGTATTTCTAGATGAATTACCTGGATTACCACCGAAAAGAGAGATCGACTTTGTTATTGATTTAATTCCAGGAATTGAGCCGATATCTAGAGCTCCATATAGGATGGCTCTAATTGAGTTACAAGAGTTGAAAAAGCAATTACAAGAGTTAATGGATTAAGGCTTTATAAGACCAAGTGTCTCACCTTGGGGAGTACCAGTGTTATTTGTCAAGAAGAAGGATGGATCACTTAGGCTTTGTATTGATTATAGAGAGTTGAATAAGGTAACCATTAAGAACAAATATCCACTTCCGAGGATTGATGATTTGTTCGATCAATTGCAAGGTGCAAGTGTCTTTTCTAGGATTGACTTAAGGTTAGGCTATCATCAACTAAGAATTAGGTTAGAAGATGTTCCGAAGACGACGTTTCGAACAAGATATGGTCATTATGAATTTATGGTGATGCCTTTTGGTCTAACGAATGCCCCTACCGCATTCATGGATCTAACGAACCGTATATTCAGACCTTTATTAGATAAGTGTGTAATTGTGTTCATTGATGATATTTTGGTATATTCTGCTACATCTAAGCAACATGAAGAACATTTGAGAATGGTGTTGCAGACTTTACGAGAACGTAAGTTATACGTGAAATTGTTTAAGTGCGATTTCTGGTTGAAGGAAATATCTTTTCTTGGACATGTCATAATAGGAGATGGTATATCGGTTGATCCTGAAAAGATTAAGGCTATAGTAGAATGGAAAAGACTAGAGACGGTTACTGAGATTCGAAGTTTTCTTAGATTGGCTGGGTATTATAGGAAGTTTGTTGAGGACTTCTCAACAATTTCAAGATCACTTATCCAATTGACACAGAAGAATGTAAAATTTGAGTGGGGTGAAAAACAAGAAAAGAGTTTCCAAGAGTTGAAGAAGAGATTAGTGTCCGCCCCGATCCTCGTCTTCCCAAATGATAAAGAGCGTTTCATTGTATATAGCGATGCTTCTAAAAACGGATTGGGATGTGTACTTATGCAAAGCGAAAAAGTGATTGCATATGCTTTGAGACAATTGAGACCACATGAGCAAAATTATCCATCTCATGATTTGGAACTTGCGATTGTAGTGTTTGCATTAAAGTTATGGCGACACTATCTGTATGGACAGAGATGCAAAATTTTTACTAATCATAAGAGCCTTAAGCATTTGTTCACTCATAAGGAGTTGAACATGAGACAAAGAAGATGGCTTGAGTTGATCAAAGACTGTGATTTGGGAATTAACTACTGCTCAGGCAGAGTAAATGTGGTTGCTGATGCATTAAGCAGGAAGAATTATGGTGAAGTTGCTTCTCTTTTGACTGACAAGAGGGAACTCATAAAAGAATTTGAAAGGGTAAATTTGGAGTTTTCATGGCAAGAAGAAAATATTGAATTATCAAATTTGGTGATAGAGCCAACGTTGATGCAAAGAATTAGAATTGCTCAGTAAGGCGATGTTGTATTTAATCGAATCAAAGAAGAAATGGGAAGTGGGAAATACACTGATTTTCGAACGAATGAATAAGATACACTTCGCATGAATAACCGATTGTGTGTACTTGATGATGAGGAGCTTTGAAAAGAAATTTTAAGTGAAGCTCATTATTCAGGCTATACTGTACATCCAGGAGGAACGAAGATGTACCAAGATTTGAAAAAGAATTTCTGGTGGAATGAAATGAAACAAGACGTGGTTGATTTTGTGCTTAAGTATGAAACTTGTCAAAGAGTGAAAGCCGAACATCAACGACCAGGAGGATTACTACAATCATTATCTGTTCCAAAATGGAAATGGGATCAGATATCTATGGATTTCATGAGTGGTTTACCGAAGACGGCTATTGGATTTGATGCGATTTGGGTAATCATTGACCGACTTATCAAATCAGCTCACTTTTTGCTAATTAATAAGACTTTTCTTTATAGAAATTGGCAAAGATATATATCAAGGAGATAGTGAGACTACATGATATCCCAACAGAAATTGTATCAGATAGAGATCCAAGATTTGTATAAAAAATTTGGGGAAGTTTATAGAAAGTGATGGGAACGAAGCTACAATTTAGCATAGCATATCACCCCCAAACAGATGGACAAACTGAGAGAACTATTCAGACTTTGGAAGATATGCTGAGGGCATGTATCATAGAGTTTAACGGAAGTTGGGATACACATTTGCTTTTGGTTGAATTCGCTTATAATAACAGTTATCACTCGATCATACACGTGCCACCTTATGAAGCTTTATATGGGAGAAAGTGCCGATCTCCATTATTCTGGGATGATGTAGAGAAAGCTGTAATAGGACCCGATCTAATTCAAGAAGCAGTAGATAAAATCATGGTGATCAAACAAAAGATGAAAGAATCCCAAAATAGACAAAAAAGCTGGGCTGATTTGAAAAGAAGGGAATTGGAATTCCAAGTGGGAGAACATGTGTATTTAAGAGTAAAACCGATCAAGAGTATTCATCATGCTAAAGCCCAAGGAAAACTAAGTCCAAGATATATAGGCCCATTTGAGATTTTAGAATGAGTTGGGAATTTAGCCTACCGATTAGCATTGCCACCTAATCTGTCGAGAATTCATAATGTTTTCCATGTGTCAGTTTTGAGGAAACATATTTCCAATCCCGATCGTATCGTTGCATTAGAACCAATAAGACTGCAAGAAAACTTGACATACGAAGAACACCCAATGAAGATTATAGACAGAAAAGTATAGCAGTTAAGAAATAAACAGATTCTGTCATGACTTTACAGGGGGCTTAGTAGGATTAACTAAAATTTCTATAACATGTATGCACCCATGATATGAAAATCGCCTTGCAAGTCAAAGGTTGCAAGACTCTAAATGATTAATCACTAAGGTTACTGATTTTTAAGTAATTAATTTATTGTAAAATACAAATATAAATAACTATGGGTATCTGATATCCCACAGTTCCTCAGAACCATGAAGAATCGGTATCTCCTACCAAATAATAAGATAGGATATACCAATATTACAAAAGAAATACAAGAAAAATTAAATTATCAACAAAGGTTGTTTATGTATCATTTAACGAATACTCAACTATTTCTAATACTAAGATACATATCTTCATCTCACACTCGGCACTCGAGACTTATCCCAATCCCAATGTAAGTAAACCTACAAGAGAAACTATGAGTGAGTGAGCATATAACAGCTCAGTGAGTTCGTTCCTCACCACCACCATTCAAGCAAGTTATTACACATTATTATCACACATGCAAGCAAGCTATCTATATACAAAATGAATGCAAGCACGATGAATGCAAGCAACACAACCATAGAAGTCTGGAACTATGGAAGGTGTAGAATTACGTCGTCTACACTTCGATTATCCCTTGTACTTATCCGCACATGGCACCTCAGCTTGCCCGCATGAGGTTACCTAGGGGCCTTACCTCACTAGGCGGCACTCGACTATTACCCTAGTCAAGAAAAGAGTTTCAATTCAAATAGGGGGATTCCAAACTAGGATTATCTACCCTCCAAGGCCCCTTAGGCACAAACTTGCGATTCCATCTCGCAAGCTAACATTAACTAAGGCCTTACAAGCACAATAAAGCGAGTCCTCTTGCTATCAAGTGGAGAACCCATGCTAATTTTGCCTTAACGATAAAATATCATTTCTGGCACTACGACCCTTATCAAAATCGTATAAAATATGTTTAAGATTAGGAAACCTTTTTCCAAAAATACCCTTTTCAACATTTTGCAAAGCTAGCACTCTCCATCCATATATTTACTAAGTTATAGACATGCGATGAATAGAATTAGTTATTTGGGTCAGATATTTATATTTATCAATTTTTT
>JAMXBB010000541.1:0-10003 GCA_024138015.1 Lumnitzera littorea | reverse complement strand
TTTCGTAATTAATAATAATAATAATTAATTAATTAGAAAATAATAAAGTAGAAAAAAATTTTGAATTAGTGATTCTAAAACCTAAAAAATAAGTGATTATAGTAAAATAAAGTGAAAATAAGAAAATTATCAATTCTACAATCTAAGTAATTATTAAATTGTAAATATACTAAGAAAAGTTTAAATTGATATTTTTTAGCTTTTTAAGTTAAAACAATGAACTTTGTGACATTTTTATATCACAGTCAAAACTGTAGGTTATGACGTTCAAAGCAGACCTTACTATGTGAAAGTACGATTGAAAACGATCAAAATGGACTATAAGTTTATAAAGATCCGAGCTAAATAAAAAAAATTATATGCAATTCGATAAAAAGCTTGAATTGACTATTTTATGCAAATCAATAGTTGAGTTAAGTAAACAATACGACTTAACATTCTAGTTTAGTTGTTTCAATCCCAAACTCATTACTTTTTGTATTCCCTAAATGTCAAGTGATCCTGATATGGATACCAATTTACTAAGTGGATTATTACAACTGTTGATAGACTCAATGATCAAGTGAGTACTCTCAATAACTCTATACTTGTTTTGTGGTTGTAATTAGTATACCTAAAGTAAATATTAATAATTTGATACATAGGTATGTGGGTTATGCATGTGTTTGAATACTAGTGGTGTATTGTGTAAAAGATTATGAAACATAATAGTTGAATAATTGATTGCCTAATTTATTATTGCATAATTGAATGGTTTGTTGATATTTGTTGATCATCTCATAAGTCGACTTAATCATATTTGACTTAGCTAAAATTAAATGAGTTACGCATAAGTATGAACATTACATATAATGTTCCGACTGTCACCTCATGTGGTTGGTAATAAAAAGGCCTTGAAGGGATGGATTCCCATATGATTTGATTAATATAGTGTAAGAGCATTGGTACAACAAGACCTTACCCTTGGCTCATAGGTTTTACTAGTGTTGGAGACGTTAACTGTAGGTGGTTGGGGGTCACATCTAGAGACCATTACTGTAGAGTGTAAGCATGGACTGTGGGGGCCACCTCACTACTAGACCTGGATATTTGTATACTATTGATTTTTGGAAATAGAAACATGTTTTGTGAAATAGAGAATTTCTATATATATATATATATTTATATATGGTTAAAAAAAAAAACTTAAGTGTTAGAGCTCGGTTATAATTGGTACCGATATATCTCCAATCCTTACTTCGAAAGGCGTTAAATCTGATATTGTATATAGTATTGGTCAAATACATATATATTGTTTGACATACTGTTTGTTAATGCATTCATATGTTTAATAATAAACTGTTTGATAACTTGTTTGTTGGTATGATATGAGGGATAACTTACTAAGTTCTTATAGTTTACTCTCTAATAGTTTTCTTTTGCGGGTTGCTAGATAGTTGAGCATGGGTTAAGAGCAAAGTGTTGAGTACCAATATCGAGGTGCTTAAAAATTAGAATATGAGATAGATTGTATATTTGGTTTAAATTATTACATGTAATTATTAACACTATATTTAGATTTTATGACTTTCTTAAGTTTAAGTTTTAGAACTTTACTATCTTATCTTATCATTTGGTAGGGGATACTGTAGACTCCGTAAATTTAACCTTTTAAACATAGTATCGGATTCGAGTGCCGTAGACATTTCTCTAAGTCAATAAAACTACATAAAATGAAAACCGACTAAAATTTTGAACCTGGAACTCAAAACGAACTTGAAAGACCCAATTATATAATTTGGAAACTCTTATCATGCAAGAAAATCACAATCCCTACATACGTGTACTTTAAAAAATATATATATATATATAATTAAATTAAAACTCTATAAAATTATCTTAACGCTTGAAAAGCCATAAATCAATAAAATTATCATATGATATATATATGTTGCATAATAAAACGATGTTCCTAAATAACTAAGCCAATTGATCCTTAAGCTCATAAGTGTAAGTAAATTATTCCCAAGTTGGTGAAAAACCTTAAAACATACATAATCTCACTCGAACTCTAAAACCTAGGATGATCAAGGACTTACGATCCTAAATAAATAATTTAAAATATATTTTCAATAAATTTTATGTAACTTTAGAAAACTTGAAAATTTCTTAAGAGGCAAATCACAACTTACAAATTAATTCGAGACCAAACCTTAAAAGAATTTCATATAAGACAATTCCCTTATTTTCACTTATAAGCCATGTTACGCATGGATAAATTGTAAACCCTACTTTTAGCAAACTTGTGATTCAACTAAGAACACTTCCCAAATATTCCCAAGGATAAACTAAGCTAAGAATCCAAGTTTACATTTAAAAACGAATTTAATTTTCCAATTCGAAACCCTATTATCGATAAAACTCGAATACGAGAACCATAGACTCTAAACACAAAACCCTAAAACAATTAAGGACTTGTAACCCTAAGCGGCTAATTAAGAATTTAATTTGAATAATTTTATTCAATTCTAGAAACTTCCATAATTTTATAAATATTAAATCATAACTTACAAATCAATTTAAGAGAAAAACTCCAAAAGAATTTCATATCAAACAATCTCCTTATCTTTATACATAAGATTTGTACACATGAATAAGTAAACCAACCAATCATCCTAAATAACTTATCAATTGATAAATGTAAACCTTACTTTTAGTGGGCCCATGATTCAATCAAAAGTACTGTCCGAACGTTTCCAAGGATCAACTAAACTAAAAACTTAAGTTTACATTTAGAAACGAATTAAAATTTTACAATTCAAAAGCTAATTGTCGATAAAACCCGAGCTTGAAGAACTGCGAGCTCTGAAGCTACTTAAAACCCTAAACCTTAAAACCATTAAGGAATTTTAACCCTAAATAATTAATCGATAATTTAATTTGAATAATTTCATTCAACTTTAGAAAATTTCACAATTCTACGAAAATCAAATCGTAAATCACAAAACAATGTAAGATAAAAATCCTAAAACAATTTTCTATAAGGCTATGCCCTTATCTTCATGCATAAGCCTTACATATAAATAAGTGGACCAACCAATCACCTTAGATAACTTATCAATTGAGAGTTGGAATCATTTATCAATTGATAACTTATCAAAATCTAGTGATAAGACAATTTCCTTATCACCACTTCACTTATACTACATATGGACAAATTTTCACAAGAAATCATGAGCTTAACTTTAATAAAGGTGACAAGACCACTCCATGGCATAAAGAGACTTCCAATGGCAGATTTAAACAAGAAGGAATGGGGGGCCATACTCTTGTCTTTCAAGCATCAATCACTTTCCCTTACACATCACTATTCACCCCTTAATGCTTACATCATCAAGAGTTGCAATTGTTGACTTTTTGTAAGCTTTAAGACAATACTTTCAAGGCATTTAAACACTCCTTCTCTCTTCATTCCAACCGGCTGCACTCCTCTCCATTTCTCTCACTTTCAAATTCATTTTTACTTCATCTTTCTCTCTTTAGAAACAAACATAAAAAGGGGAAACAACTTTACCCCACAAAATCCATTTTCTTCCATTTTCAAAGCTTCAACTCACGGCATTTTTTTTCTTTGTTCATGTGCCATTTTCTTTCATCATTTAAGATCATCTAAGACCATTAGAATCATCCATAAACCCCATTCCAAAAGAGCAAAAGATTCGGGTTTCAAAAGGTAAGCAAAAAGGAGGAAGCAAAGTTAAAGGCTTAAAGAGGAACCTTAGTGCACAACCACCAAACTTTGCGTTAAGGACGAGTAAGTGTTTCTTGTGATGTGTGGATTAGTATTTATGTTAGGAGACTTGGATTTCTTGAAGATATGAGTAAGGTTTGAGTTGTTATAGCACCAAAAATCGTTTTAAGAAACAAACCCTAAAACCATTACATGAAGTTGAAATATGAGCATGTAAAGTTGGTGTTTTGTATGGGCATTTGTTTAATGCTTTGAATGGAAGATTTTAAGCTAAGAAAATCTTGAAATGAGAACTTTAATGAAGGGTAAGCATGCTGGACGTGAAGGTTCCATGATCATTTGAATGTTGATTTTGTTTCCATTAAGTTAAACATGCTCAAATCTAGACTTAAGTTAAGGAAAAATCCATCACATGAAGTTTTATGAAGAAATCAACTTTGTATGACATGAGCTATGATATGGAGGTTTTATGAAGTATTAGATCTTTTATTTCTTTATGTGGAGCATGAGTTAAAGGATCATTTGATGGAAGGAAACCTAAGTTAAGATTTATACACAAGTAGTTAAGTGCATAATCTACCACCTACACTTAAGGAAATGATGAAACAAGTTGAAAAACCAAGTAAGGACCCCTTAGGACCAACATGCACAGATCTGGAACTTGGGAAAATGAGGCCTAAAAATATGATAAAAGTGAAAGAACAAAGTGAAAAGATTAATCAAAGCAAGTATGATTAGCATACAAAGCCTAAAACTCAAAACCGGGCCTAAAACTCTCAAAACAAGCTTAGAACTCTAAGATGGGCCTTCAACAAAAATCTGACCAGCAACTTAAAGAACCAAGAGAAGTTGTTTTGAAGCCCATAATAAATCCACCTAAGGCCCCATAAGCCCACCAAAGTCATTAACTTTAGTTTGAACCAAAAACAAGCCCATTTGACAACTTAAGCCCACTAAAAGGCCCAAGAAATGGTTGTTAGCCTTAGGAATATAAATCAAAGTTGTAAATTTGATCTTAAGGAGTATTTTAAGCTTAGGATAAAATCTAAAGACCAAGCCCAAAGAATTTCTTAAGTTATCAAAAAGGCCAATTACCAAACAAGGCCCAAAAACACTCCAACACATGAGGAACGCTACTGTTCTGACCCATGGACAGAATTGTATATCTCATTTCGAAAATCTAACCTTACCACGTTAAAGTACACTCGAAAATGATGAAGATTGACTATAAGATCATAAAAATCGGATTTAAAACGAAAAAGTTATACGCGATTGAACTTTTAAGTAAAACCGAGAAAAATTATAAAACCAAGTCCAAAGTATAACTTAAAGAGTTTTTAGCTTAGTTTTCTAGGTTTTAATTCAAATCCTTATAGTATCGTATTTGCGATGTCCAGGGGACTCGGCTTTGGGGAGACGACCTATCCCAGATTATTTTGATTGATCCGCATAACTGAGTGAGTAAATTCCCAATGACTCTTTACTTGATTGTGCTTGTAGAATAGATGCACCTAAACTATATATATAAATTTGGATGCTTGTAGGATATGGGAGATGCATGTGTTTGAATTTATGGATGAATGTGATGATTTTTTTTAATTATATATAATAATGGGAATTGCTTGTAATGCATATATATATGTGAATTGTATGGAATGAAATTGTTTGGTCACTCTAAAAATCAAGTTAATCACTTGTACGATTAAGAACTCAAAATGAATCATGCATTCTCCATATTGCATACGGATAACACCGACTGCCGCTTCACGCAGAAGATGGGAGGGGACTCACAGGAATACGAGTTTCCTGCAGGATTGAGCACTAGCTATGCCATCTTATATATATTGAGTCTCTGACCTAAGCTGATGGGCTTACTAGGCGCTGGGAGACGCCAACCGTCGGCGAGGGGCCGAGTCTTGTGGCTTCTGTTTAGGGCGTGTGTTTGTGGATTGCGGAGGCCACCACACCGCTAGACTTGGGATTTTGAAAATATAATTTATTATTCGGTAGGGAAAGTATATATATGTGGATATATACTTAGTTTTGTTTTGACTTAAGCACAATAGTGCTAATGAATTAAAACCCAAGGTCTAGAACCCGGATTTTGGTTTGGGTCGGTTAATTATCTCCAAACCCCGACTTCAGGGGGCGTAATTCTGAGTCGTATGCAGTTCCTAGGTCACTGCATGCGTTTTTGGCATACTGATTGTTCATGCATTCATATGATTGTGCATATAATAAATTTCTATTATGTGGTATTGAGGAGGGTAATTATCTCACTAAGCGTAAGCTTACACCCCAACAGTTCTTTTCCTTGCAGGTTGATCGATAGTTGGGAAAGGGGATAAGAATCGAGTGCAGAGTGCTACCATTGAATCAATATGATGAAAAGCTTGTGTAGTAAATTCAGAATGCTCCGAAAAACGACTAATGTCTCATTTAAGTTTACTATCTTTAGTAAGTTTAGAATTTTCGAAAATTGTATATCCTATTTCATTATTTTGGTAGGGGATACCGATTCTCTGCGGTTCTGAGGAATTGTGGAAAAATTAGATATCCATAATTATATATATTATATAATGAGTCAATGAATTAAAATTGAAAACTCTAGTAAACAACTATTTAGAGTCTTGCAATCTCTGACTTGCAAGGCGATTTTCTTATCATGGGTGCACACGTGATATGGAAATTTTAGGCAATACTACTAGGCCCCTCCTAGGGTCGCCACAGATACCGATTCTCTGCGATTCTGATGAACTGTGGCTTATTGGATGTCCTTAGTCATTTATATATTATAATAAGTTAATTAAATTAAAATAATCACAAACTTTCGTAATTAATCTTTTAGAGTCTTGTAATTTTTGACTTGTAAGGCAGTTTTCGTATCATAGTAGCACATATGATATAAAAATTTTAGACAATCCTATTAGGCCTCCCTTAAAGTCATGACAAAGTATGTCATTTACTGAATATCATGATCATAGTCAATTCTAACAAGATATCAAATCCCTAAAACATAAGTTAACTAAAATAAGTAGTCTCAAGAGTTACTAAATATAGAGATACATAAGTCTCTAGGGTCATACTAAAATCTAGCAAACTTTTTCAAATGTTCACTCCATCATATGGGCCTTCTCACCAACCCTCTTAAGTTTGTAATTAACCTTGAGCATACCACGACCTAGCTCAACAAAAAGGTTTCTTTGCATTAAGAGAAATATGTGGGGGTGCCTTTAAGCAGTAATGATTAACAAGCATATCAATGCACGAAACAAGCGGTATGCCAAACAAATACATGCAGTGGCCTAAGAGTTGCATATAACTCATAATTGTACCATTTGTAGTTAGAGTTAGAGATTATTGATTGATACAAACCATCAACTGGGTTTTAGCACTTGAGTTTTTATCCAACAATCATACATACATACATATATATATACTTGATTACTTTGAAAAATAATACACACTTTCTAAAACCAAAAAAATTCCTAAGTTTAGTGATGTGGTGGCCTTGTAGTCCACATACTTGTCTTGAGAGAAAGTCTCAAGACATGACCTTTAGCTATATAATTAGTGTCTTCAAGCGCCTAGTAAGCCTGTAGATCAAGTTAGAGACTCAATGAATATAGCATTATAGTACACTCTAAAATAATCCCTTTAGGAGCTCCTGCTCTTGTGAGCCCTTTCTTACCTTCTGCATGAGGTGCCAATTGGTATTTGGATAATGCAATGACATGAAATGCACGATCCATTTAAGTGTTAGCTAAGTAGGTATTAAGTTCCTTTAATTTAGGTGATCAACCAAGCCGTACATATAAGCATAGACCTTATTGATATTTATTATGCAAACACTTTTGGCTCTTATGACAATATTAGGTCATTCGGTAACCAAGTAAAATCACAGTTACAAATTCTTAGTGCCACATGCAACCATTTATCATTTATATATAAAATATTTAGTGCAACTAACTACAACCAAAGTCAAACATAAAGTCATTAGAAAGGACTCATGCAGCCATATCTGCTAGTTGTAGTAATTGGTTGGCTAAATTGTCCTCAAAATTGATGTCACCTAATCAAGGTAAATAAGGAGAGTAAGAATTAATCTTTTAAAGGTTTTATCCTATTTATTTACTAAGTCTATTCTTATTGTATTATTAATTACTCTCATATTTTTCCCAGTTAAGCTAAATTCTTCAATTTTGTATAATTTTTTCATCTTAAGTCTAACTTTCATGATTTTATAGTCAATTTTCATTGCTTTCGAGTATACTTTTGTGTGGTGTGGTCAAATTAGAGAGGTGGGACTTGTATTTTGATGTTCTTACTAGAATAGTAGTGAGTGTCCCATTTATGCCCCTTTTTGGCCTTATTTTAGATTACTGGTTTTTTGTTTTGTAGGTTTAATTGATTTTGGGCCTTGGTTTATTATTTAAGCCTTATTATTCATACATGATCAATTTCTTAAGGTGTTATATTCATTCTTGGCTTTGGTTTCATCTTTTATTCTATAAGCCTTTAAGTAGGCTTTTATGCCATACATGGGCTCGATTTTTATGATGGGCTTACTAAATGTTTTAGTGGGCTTTAGGGAATTTTTAGTAGGCATTTTCCAAGCTTTTATTTTTACTATATTTGCTAATTATGGGCTTTCCTCTAGCTTGGTAGTGAGTTTTTGGGCTTCTTTTAATATGTTTAGCCTACTAAAGCTTTATAGGGCCTATTATCCTAGCTTCCCTTGACCTTGTCCTAGCTTCCTTGAAGTATTCTTTACCCACTCCTTGACCGTTTACTTGAAACTTGAAGAGTTATGATATGGAGATGAATGGATGGCATTAAGGTAACAGTCTAAGTGATAACTAGTAGTGTTGGTGTCATGACCTTAAAGGGGGCCTAGTAGGATTGCTTAAAATTTTCATATCATGTGTGCACCCATGATTTGAAAATCATCTTGCAAGTCAGAGATTGCAAGATTCTAAACAATTAGTCACTAAAACTTTTATTTATTTATTTAATTAGCTCACGACTATATATATGTGGCTATAGATATCTGATAAGCCACAGTCCAACAGAATTGCAGAGAATCGATATCCCCTACCAAATAATAAGATTAGGTAGTAAATCTCTAAAACTTAAACTTACTAAAGTCATAAAATTTAAATGTAGTATTAATAACTATATACAAATGAACCATATAATCTATCCTCAGAGTCTAACTTCTATGCATCTCGACGTTGGCACTCAACCCTCAGTTCTTAACCCATGTCCGATCATCTAGCAACTTGCAAAAGAAAACTATTGGGAAGTAAGCTATAAGAGCTTAGTGAGTTATCCCTTATACTATACGGTGATTAAGTTATCAAACAGTTTATTACCAAACATATGAATGCATGAACAAGCAGTATGCCAAACAATATATATGCAGTTGATCGGTACTACATATAACATCAGAATTTAACACCTTCTGAAGTAAGGGTTGGAGATACATCGGCACCAATCACAACCGGGCTCTAGCACCTGGGTTTTTACCCTCATATCATTATATAGGAATTCCCTGTTTCATAGAACAGGTTTTTACTTCCATTAGTCAATAGTATACAAATAACTAGGTCTAACGGTGAACAGGCACACGCAGTTTACACTCACACCCTACAGCGGTGGTCTTTAGACGTAACCTCCAGCTACCCACAGTTAGCGTCTCCGGCGCCAATAGAACCTACGGGCCAAGGGTAGGGTCTTGTTATACCAATGTTCCTGCACTGTACTAATCAAATCATGTGGGAATCCATCCCTCCAAGGCCCCTCATTACCAATCGCGTGAGGTGACGGCCAAAACATTATATGCAATGCTTGTGCTCTTATGCATGAATTATTTAATTTTTGTTGGGTTAAATATAATTAAGTCAATTTATGAGTTGGTCAAACTTTATCAACAAATCATTCAAATTATGCAACAATCAATTATATAATCAAATCTTTAACATTTAACAGTATTTTGCACAGTAATCAATCAATATCAGTCATATGCATAACCCGAATCCCTATGCATCAAGTTATTAATATTTAATTCCTGTGCACTAACTGCAAGCACAAAACAAGTATAGAGTTATCGGGAATACTCACTTGGTCATAAATGATGTTAGGGATTGTATTAGTCTAAAGGTAAGTCGGTCTCGATCTTAAGATCACCTAACATTAGGGAAATATGGAAAGTAATAAGTTTAGGGATTTAAAAACCTAAACCAGCATGCTAAATCGTACTATTTACTTAAA
>JAMXBB010000540.1:0-10006 GCA_024138015.1 Lumnitzera littorea | reverse complement strand
CATCTTGTTGGGAACGTAGGTCATCCGACGTAAGCATTTGTTGTTCAAGAACGAAGCATATGCTATTTGGGAGCCACAATCCGGTAGGGGATAGGACTTTTGCAATTTCTAACTCGTTAAATCAGGTAATCACTTGTCTGCGTAGCTACGATTCTTCTAATACATCATACGAATAAGATGACGGATCTTGACATCCTCAAGGAAGAAGCCGAGTGATCGTTGCTATTGTAAGTTTTCGTTATGCCTCGGTTTTGAAGTCTAGGTACGCTCGATATTGAAATCGAAGAGTCCATATTATTTAGATCAAATGATATTTCAAATGTTCCGATGAACCTTGCGAATGTGGACACGGTCTACTCTCAATCGTGAAGCCATGTAATTCTTATTTTGGGAGATTTGTTTATTCATCCTGAAACCTGGGCTCTTCCCGAGAGAAGCTATTGTTTTTTAGTGTCGTTGTTTCTTCCGGATTTGGAAATTTAGTCATCCTCGGTCGTAGAATCAAGTCATTCGACTTTATATGGTCAAAGCTTTTCTAACAAGTTCATTTGAATCATTGAATTACGAACCTCGGCTATCTTGATAGTAAAACCAAGTTGTCCATCTTGTTGGGAATGTAGGTCATCCAATATAAGCATTCGTTGTTCATGAACGAAGCATATGCTATTTGGGAGCCGCGATGCTGTTGGAGATAGGAATTTTTCATTTTCTAACAAGTTAAATCAGGTAATCACTTGTCTGCGTTGTTACGATTCTTCTAATACATCATACGAATAAGATGACGGATCTTGACATCCTCAAGGAAGAAGCGGAGTGATCGTTGCTTTTATGGGTTTCCGTTATGCCTCGGTTTTGAAGATTAGGTATGCTCGATATTGAAATCGAAGAGTCCATCTTATTTAGATCAAATGATATTCCAAATGTTCCCATGAACCTTGCGAATGTGGTCACTAGCTACTCTCAATCGCAAAGCCATGTAACTCTCATTTTGGGAGATTTGTTTATTCATCCTGAAACCTCGGCTCTTCTCGAGAGAAGCTATTGTTTTTAAGTGTCGTTGTTTCCTCCATATTTGGAGATTTAGTCATCTTCGGACGTAGAATCAAGTCATTCGACTTTTTATGTTCAAAGCTTATCTAACAAGTTCATTTGAATCATTAAATTACGAACCTCGGCCATCTCGATAGTAAAACCAAGTTGTCCATCTTGTTAGGAACGTAGGTCATCCGGCGTAAGCATTCGTTGTTCATGAAGGAAGCATATGCTATTTGGGATTCGCGATGCTATTAGGGAAAGGAATTTTGCATTTTCTAACTCGTTAAATCTGGTAATCACTTGTCTGCGTAGCTAGGATTCTTCTAATACATCATACGAATAAGATGACGGATCTTTACATCCTCAAGGAAGAAGCCGAGTAATCGTTGCTTTTATGCGTTTCCGTTATGCCTCGGAACCGAAGACTAGGTATGCTCGATATTGAAATCGAAGAGTCCATCTTATTTAGATCAAATGATATTCCAAATGTTCCCATGAACCATGCGAATGTGGACACTGGCTACTCTCAATCGTGAAGCCATGTAATTCTTATTTTAGGAGATTTGTTTATTCATCCTGAAACCTCCACTCTTCTCGAGAGAATCTATTGTTTTTAAGTGTCGTTGTTTCCTCAGGATTTGGAAATTTAGTCATCCTCGGTCGTAGAATCATGTCATTCGACTTTTTGTGGTCAAAGCTTTTCTAATATGTTCATTTGAATCATTAAATTACGAACCTCGGCTATCTCAATAGTAAAACCAAGTTGTCCATCTTGTTGGGAACGTAGGTCATCCGACATAAGCATTCGTTATTCATGAACGAAGCATATGCTATTTGGGAGCCGCGATGCTGTTGGGGATAGGAATTTTGCATTTTCTAACTCGTTAAATCAGGTAATCACTTGTCTGCGTAGCTAGGATTCTTCTAATACATCATACGAATAAGATGACGGATCTTGACATCCTCAAGGAAGAAGCCGAGTGATCGTTGCTTTTATGGGTTTCCGTTATGCCTCGGTTTTGAAGACTAGGTATGCTCGATATTGAAATCGAAGAGTCCATCTTATTTAGATCAAATGATATTCCAAATGTTCCCATAAACCTTGCGAATGTGGACACCGGCTACTCTCAATCGCGAAACCATGTAATTCTTATTTTGGGAGATTTGTTTATTCATCCTGAAACCTCGGCTCTTCTCGAGAAAAGCTATTGTTTTTAAGTGTCGTTGTTTCCTCCGGATTTTGAAATTTAGTCATCCTCGGTCGTAGAATCATGTCATTCGACTTTTTGTGGTTAAAGCTTTTCTAATAAGTTCATTTGAATCATTAAATTACGAACCTCGGCTATCTCGATAGTAAAACCAAGTTGTCCATCTTGTTGGGAACGTAGGTCATCCGACATAAGCATTCGTTGTTCATGAATGAAGCATATGTTATTTGGAAGCCGCGATGCTGTTGGGGAAACTAATTTTGCATTTTCTAACACGTTAAATCGGGTATTCACTTGTCTGCGTTGCTAGGATTCTTCTAATACATCATACGAATAAGATGACGGATCTTGACATCCTCAAGGAAGAAGCCGAGTGATCGTTCCTTTTATGAGTTTTCGTTATGCCTTGGTTTTGAAGTATAGGTATGCTCGATATTGAAATCGAAGAGTCCATATTATTTAGATCAAATGATATTCCAAATGTTCCGATGAACCTTGCGAATGTGGACAGTGGCTACTCTCAATCGCGAAGCCATGTAATTCTTATTTTGGGAGATTTGTTTATTCATCCTGAAACCTCGGCTCTTCCCGAGAGAAGCTATTGTTTTTAAGTGTCGTTGTTTCCTCCGGATTTGGAAATTTAGTCATCCTCGATCGTAGAATCAAGTCATTCGACTTTTTATGGTCAAAGCTTTTCTAACAAGTTCATTTGAATCATTGAATTACGAACCTCAGCTATCATGATAGTAAAACCAAGTTGTCCATCTTGTTGGGAACGTAGGTCATCCAACATGAGCATTCGTTGTTCATGAACGAAGCATATGCTATTTGGGAGCCGCGATGCTGTTAGGGATAGGAATATTGCATTTTCTAACTCGTTAAATCAAGTAATCGCTTGTCTGCGTAGCTAGGATTCTTCCAATACATCATACGAATAAGATGACGGATCTTGACATCCTCAAGGAAGAATCCGAGTGATCGTTGCTTTTATGAGTTTTCGTTATGCCTCGGTTTTGAAGAATAGGTATGCTCAGTATTGAAATCGAAGAGTCCATCTTATTTAGTTCAAATGATATTCCAAATGTTCCCATGAACCTTGCGAATGTGGACACTAGCAACTCTCTATCGCGAAGCAATGTAATTCTTATTTTGGGAGATTTGTTTATTCATCCTGAAACCTCGAATCTTCTCGAGAGAAGCTATTGTTTTTAAGTGTCGTTGTTTCCTCCGGATTTGGAAATTTAGTCATCTTCGGACGTAGAATCAAGTCATTCGACTTTTTATGTTCAAAGCTTTTCTAACAAGTTCATTTGAATCATTAAATTACGAACCTCGGTTATCTCGATAATAAAACCAAGCTGCCCATCTTGTTGGGAACGTAGGTCATCCGACGTAAGCATTCGTTGTTCATGAACGAAGCATATGCTATTTGGATGCCGCGATGCTGTTGGGGAAAGGCATTTTGCATTTTGTAACTTGTTAAATCAGGTAATCACTTGTCTGCGTAGCTAGGATTGTTCTAATACATCATACGAATAAGATGACGGATCTTGACATCCTCAAGGAAGAAGCCGAGTGATCGTTGCTTTTATGGGTTTCCGTTGTGCCTCGGTTTTGAAGACTAGGTATGCTCGATATTGAAGTCGAAGAGTCCATCTTATTTAGATCAAATGATACTCCAAATGTTCCCATGAACCGTGCGAATGTGGACACTGGCTACTCTCAATCGTGAAGCCATGTAATTCTTATTTTGGGAGATTTGTTTATTCATCCTGAAACCTCGACTCTTCTCGAGAGAAGCTATTGTTTATAAGTGTCGTTGTTTCCTCCGTATTTTGGAATTTAGTCATCCTCGGTTGTAGAATCATGTCATTCGAATTTTTGTGGTCAAAGCTTTTCTAATAAATTCATTTGAATCATTAAATTACGAACCTCGGCTATCTCGATAGTAAAACCAAGTTGTCCATCTTGTTGGGAACGTAGGTCATCCGACGTTAGCATTCGTTGTTCATGAAGGAAGCATATGCTATTTGGGAGCAGCGATGCTGTTGGGGAAAGGAATTTTGCATTTTCTAACTGGTTAAATCAGGTAATCACTTGTCTGCGTAGCTAGGATAGTTCTAATACATCATACGAATAAGATGACGGATCTTGACATCCTCAAGGAAGAAGCCGAGTGATCGTTGCTTTTATGGGTTTCCGTAATGCCTCGGTTTTGAAGATTAGGTATGCTCGATATTGAAATCGAAGAGTCCATCTTATTTAGATCAAATGATATTCCAAATGTTCCCATGAACCTTGCGAATGTGGACACTAGCAACTCTCTATCGCGAAGCAATGTAATTCTTATTTTGGGAGATTTGTTTATTCATCCTGAAACCTCGGATCTTCTCGAGAGAAGCTATTGTTTTTAAGTGTCGTTGTTTCCTCCGTATTTGGAAATTTAGTCATCTTCGGACGTAGAATCAAGTCATTCGACTTTTTATGTTCAAAGCTTTTCTAACAAGTTCATTAGAATCATTAAATTACGAACCTCGGCTATCTCGATAATAAAACCAAGGTGCCCATCTTGTTGGGAACGTAGGTCATCCGACGTAAGCATTCGTTGTTCATGAACGAAGCATATGCTATTTGGATGCCGTGATGCTGTTAGGGAAAGGAATTTTGCAGTTTCTAACTCGTTAAATTTGGTAATCACTTGTCTGCGTAGCTAGGATTCTTCTAATACATCAAACGAATAAGATGACGGATCTTGACATACTCAAGGAAGAAGTCGAGTGATCGTTGCTTTTAGGAGTTTTCGTTATGCCTCAGTTTGGAAGTTTGGGTATGCTCGATATTGAAACCGAGGAGTCCATCTTATTTAGATCAAATGATATTCCAAATGTTCTCATGAACCTTGGGAATGTGGATACTGGCTACTCTTAATCGTGAAGCCATGTAATTCTTTTTTTGGGAGATTTGTTTATTCATCCTGAAACCTCGGCTCCTCTCAAGAGAAGCTATTGTTTTTAAGTGTCGTTGTTTCCTCAAGGAAGAAGCCGAGTGATCGTTGCTTTTATAAGTTTTCGTTATGCCTCGGTTTTGAAGTCTAGTATGCTCGATATTGAAATCGAAGAGTCCATATTTTTTAGATCAAATGATATTCCAAATGTTCCGATGAACCTTGCGAATGTGGACACTGGCTACTCTCAATCGTGAAGCCATGTAATTCTTATTTTGGGAGATTCGTTTATTCATCCTGAAACCTGGGCTCTTCCCGAGAGAAGCTATTGTTTTTAAGTGTCGTTGTTTCTTCCGGATTTGGAAATTTAGTCATCCTCGGTCGTAGAATCAAGTCATTCGACTTTTTATGGTCAAAGCTTTTCTAACAAATTCATTTGAATCATTAAATTATGAATCTCGGCTATCTCGATAGTAAAACCGAGCTGTCCATCTTGTTGGGAACGTAGGTCATCCGACGTAAGCATTCGTTGTTCATGAACGAAGCATATGCTATTTGGGAGCCACAATCCGGTTGGGGATAGGAATTTTGCAATTTCTAACTCGTTAAATCAGGTAATCACTTGTCTGTGTAGCTAGGATTCTACTAATACTTCTTATGAATAAGTTGACGGATCTTGACATCCTCAAGGAAGAAGCCGAGTGATCGTTGCTTTTAGGAGTTTTCGTTATGCCTCAGTATGGAAGACTAGGTATGCTCGATATTGAAATCAAAGAGTCCATCTTGTTTGCGTAGCTAGGATTGTTCTAATACATCATACGAATAAGATGACGGATCTTGATATCCTCAAGGAAGAAGCCGAGTGATCGTTGCTTTTATAAGTTTTCATTATGCCTGGGTTTTGAAGTCTAGGTATGCTCGATATTGAAATCGAAGAGTCCGTCTTATTTAGATCAAATGATATTACAAATGTTCCGATGAACCTTGCGAATGTGGACACTGGCTACTCACAATCGTGAAGCCCTGTAATTCTTATTTTGGGTGATTTGTTTATTCATCTTGAAACCTCGGCTCTTCTCGAGGGAAGCTATTGTTTTTAAGTGTCGTTGTTTCCTCCGGATTTAGAAATTTAGTCATCCTCAGTCGTAGAATCCAGTCATTCGACTTTTTATGTTCTAACATTTTCCAACGAGTTCATTTGAATCATAAATTACGAACCTCGGCTATCTCGATAGTAAAACCAAGTTGTCGACCTGGTCGGGAACGTTGGTTATCCGATGCGAGCATTCGTTGTTCATGAACGAAGCATATGCTATTTGGGAGCCGCGATGCCGTTGGGGATCGGAATTTTGCATTTTCTAACTCGTTAAATCAGGTAATCACTTGTCTGCGTAGCTAGGATTCTTCTAATACATCATACGAATAAGAAGACGGGTCTTGACATCCTCATGGAAAAAGCCGAGTGATCGTTGCTTTTAGGAGTTTTCGTTATGCCTCGGTTTTGAAGTCTAGGTATGCTCGATATTGAAATCGAAGAGTCCATCTTATTTAGATCAAATGATATTCCAAATGTTCCCATGAACCGTGCGAATGTGGACACTGGCTACTCTCAATCGTGAAGCCATGTAATTCTTATTTTGGGAGATTTGTTTATTCATCCTGAAACCTCGACTCTTCTCGAGAGAAGCTATTGTTTATAAGTGTCGTTGTTTCCTCCGTATTTTGAAATTTAGTCATTCTCGGTTGTAGAAACATGTCATTCGACTTTTTGTGGTCAAAGCTTTTCTAACAAGTTCAATTGAATCATTAAATTACGAACCTCCGCTATCTCGACAGTAAAACCAAGTTGTCCATCTTGTTGGGAACATAGGTCATCCGACATAAGCATTCGTTGTTCATGAACGAAGCATATGCTATTTGGGAGCCGCGATGCTGCTGGGGAAAGGAATTTTGCATTTTCTAACTCGTTAAATCTGGTAATCACTTGTTTGCGTAGCTAGGATTCTTCTAATACATCATACGAATAAGATGACGGATCTTGACATCCTCAAGGAAGAAGCCGAGTGATCGTTGCTTTTATGGGTTTCTGTTATGCCTCGGTTTTGAAGACTAGGTATGCTCGATATTGAAATCGAAGAGTCCATCCTATTTAGATCAAATGATACTCCAAATGTTCCCATAAACCTTGCGAATGTGGACACCGGCTACTCTCAATCGCGAAACCTTGTAATTCTTATTTTGGGAGATTTGTTTATTCATCCTGAAACCTCGGCTCTTCTCGAGAAAAGCTATTGTTTTTAAGTGTCGTTGTTTCCTCCGGATTTTGAAATTTAGTCATCCTCAGTCGTAGAATCAAGTCATTCGACTTTTTATGTTCAAAGGTTTTCTAACAAGTTCAATTGAATCATTAAATTACGAATCTCGGCTATCTCGATAGTAAAACCAAGTTGTCCATCTTGTTGGGAACGTAGGTCATCCGACATAAGCATTCGTTGTTCATGAATGAAGCATATGCTATTTGGAAGCCGCGATGCTGTTGGGGAAAGTAATTTTGCATTTTCTAACTCGTTAAATCTGGTAATCACTTGTCTGCGTTGCTAGGATTCTTCTAATACATCATACGAATAAGATGACGGATCTTGACATCCTCAAGGAAGAAGCCGAGTGATCGTTACTTTTATGAGTTTTCGTTATGCCTTGGTTTTGAAGTATATGTATGCTCGATATTGAAATCGAAGACTCCATATTATTTAGATCAAATGATATTCCAAATGTTCCGATGAACCTTGCGAATGTGGACAGTGGCTACTCTCAATCGTGAAGCCATGTAATTTGTATTTTGGGAGATTTGTTTATTCATCCTGAAACCTCGGCTCTTCTCGAGAGAAGTTATTGTTTTTAAGTGTCGTTGTTTCCTCCGGATTTGGAAATTTGGTCATCCTCGATCATAGAATCAAGTCATTCGACTTTTTATGGTGAAAGCTTTTCTAACAAGTTCAATTGAATCATTAAATTATGAACCTCGGCTATCTCGATAGTAATACCAACTTATCCATCTTGTTGGGAATGTAGGTCATCCGACGTATGCATTCGTTNCGCGATGCTGTTAGGGATAGGAATATTGCATTTTCTAACTCGTTAAATCAGGTAATCACTTGTCTGCGTAGCTAGGATTGTTCTAATACATCATACGAATAAGATGACGGATCTTGACATCCTCAAGGAAGAAGCCGAGTGATCGTTGCTTTTATTAGTTTTCGTTATGCCTCGGTTTTGAAGTCTAGGTATGCTCGATATTAAAATCGAAGAGTCCATCTTATTTAGATCAAATGATATTCCAAATGTTCCCATAAACCTTGCGAATGTGGACACTGGCTACCCTCAATCACGAAACCATGTAATTCTTATTTTGTGAGATTTGTTTATTCATCCTGAAACCTCGGCTCTTCTCGAGAAAAGCTATTGTTTTTAAGTGTCGTTGTTTCCTTCGGATTTAGAAATTTAGTCATCCTCGATCGTAGAATCAAGTCATTCGACTTTTTATATTCAAAGCTTTTCTAACAAGTTCAATTGAATCGTTAAATTACGAACCTCGGCTATCTCGATAGTAAAACCAAGTTGTCCATCTTGTTGCGAACGTAGGTCATCCGACAAAAGCATTCGTTGTTCATGAATGAAGCATATGTTATTTGGAAGCCGCGATGCTGTTGGGGAAAGTAATTTTGCATTTTCTAACACGTTAAATTGGGTAATCACTTGTCTGCGTTGCTTGGATTCTTCTAATACATCATACGAATAAGATGACGGATCTTGACATCCTCAAGGAAGAAGCCGAGTGATCGTTCCTTTTATGAGTTTTCGTTATGCCTTGGTTTTGAAGTATAGGTATGCTCGATATTGAAATCGAAGAGTCCATATTATTTAGATCAAATGATATTCCAAATGTTCCGATGAACCTTGCGAATGTGGACAGTGGCTACTCTCAATCGTGAAGCCATGTAATTTTTATTTTGGGAGATTTGTTTATTCATCCAGAAACCTCGGCTCTTCTCGAGAGAAGCTATTGTTTTTAAGTGTCGTTGTTTCCTCCGGATTTGGAAATTTAGTCATCCTCGATCGTAAAATCAAGTCATTCGACTTTTTATGTTCAAAGGTTTTCTAACAAGTTCAATTGAATCATTAAATTACGAACCTCGGCTATCTCGATAGTAAAACCAAGTTGTCCATCTTGTTGGGAACATAGGTCATCCGACATAAGCATTCGTTGTTTATGAACGAAGCATATGCTATTTGGGAGCCGCGATGCTGTTGGGGAAAGGAATTTTGCATTTTCTAACTAGTTAAATCTGGTAATCACTTGTCTGCGTAGCTAGGATTCTTCTAATACATCATACGAATAAGATGACGGATCTTGATTATCCTCAAGGAAGAAGCCGAGTGATCGTTACTTTTATGAGTTTTCGTTATGCCTCGGTTTTGAAGTCTAGTATGCTCGATATTGAAATCGAAGAGTCCATATTTTTTAGATCAAATGATATTCCAAATGTTCCGATGAACCTTGCGAATGTGGACACTGGCTACTCTCAATCGTGAAGCCATGTAATTCTTATTTTGGGAGATTTGTTTATTCATCCTGAAACCTGGGATCTTCCCGAGAGAAGCTATTGTTTTTAAGTATCGTTGTTTCTTCCGGATTTGGAAATTTAGTCATCCTCGGTCGTAGAATCATGTCATTCGACTTTTTATGGTCAAAGCTTTTCTAACAAGTTCATTTGAATCATTAAATTATGAACCTCGGCTATCTCGATAGTAAAACCGA
>JAMXBB010000539.1:0-10013 GCA_024138015.1 Lumnitzera littorea | reverse complement strand
ATTATTTTTTATTATTACGAATTTTCAAGACAAGGGAAAAAGTTTTTCTATTTTTTTATACGGTGACCCCGAAGGTACCTACGTACCCACTATTTAGGATTAAACCAATTGTAGTTTTCTTTTTTCTTTTATGAAATTTTTAGTGAGTGGGTCATTTTTATATTGAAAATTGAGCCAGGTTTACGTATTTTATGAATTAATTATTTTAAAAAAACAAACCTAAAAAAATCTAATTTTTCTGAATTAAATAAAAAAACCTTAACTGTTCGAATCTTTTTTAAAAAACTCAATTTAAGATTTTTTATTTTTCAAAACCACTTTATGTCAAAATATATATTTTTTATTAAAAAAAACATGATTTTTCAAAAACAACTTAATTCAACTAAATTTTATTAGAAAATAAAAAATTTGCAATAAGAATAAATAATAATAAATAAAAAAAAACCTACACTTAAACACAAAAATAGTTAATAAAGAAAAAAAACATAACTAATAAAGTGAATTAATAAAAATTAATGAAATAAATAAATAATAATAAAAATGAATGAAAATTTACCTAGCGTCAGATCGTATCAGTATTGGGTAGTAGATTGGGCGCATTAGGTGGCGGACTAGGGGTTGCTAGGAAACGTTGGGCAATGGACTAGGCATTGCCAGTCAATAGGCTAGGCGAAAGACTGGGCAATATTGGGGCTGCTAGGCAAGAGATTAGGCGACTGGCTAAGCGAGAGACTGGGTGACTGGTTGGGCGACGCTAATAAGCTAGGTGCTATTGGGCAACACGTTGGATGATGTTAGGCAACACTAGGCAAAAGTTCGAGTGGTAACTATAGTAGTTATGTAGTGGTGTTGCATGGTGGTTGTATGGTGGCACGGTGGTGTTGCGTATGGTGTTACATGGTAGTTGTATGATGGCACGGTGGTATTTTGGGTAGGAGTGATTAAAAAAAAAAACCGTACTTGAAACCCCTTTCGATGTGCTATTTATAAGCTCAAAATCGAATCTTTCGTATCAAAGATATAAAAGATTTGATTATGATTCTTCCAAAACTTACCCTAACTTCCAAGGCTCAATCTGCTCCGCCACAATTTAGCCCAAGAATTCCTTAATATAATTTAAATCCTTAAATTAGATGAATTTTATTCTAGATTGGCTTGGCCTAAAATTAATTAAGCTCATATCGTCACCTGATCCGACAATCTAACTCAATCTAACTCAATCTAATTCAATTCAACACAACACAACTCGACTTGTGACTCAACTCGATATAATTCGACTTAACTCAATACGGCACAACTTGATATGATTCTCTTTTTTATTTTTACTTTCCTTTTTTATTTTTAATTTTCGTTTTATTATTATTTTTATTTTTCTACTCTTCTATTTATTTATTAACTTGGCTCGATTAATAAAAAATTAGCAAAAATGAGGTATTTACAGCTGCTCCTCTTTGTAGCGAAGTTCGATTAGAATTTTGTTATAAAGACAAAAGAGATACCTATTTTTGCTAAACTCGACTTAGATAATCTGAAGAGGATAAATCTCTTTAAGATTAAAAACTCGTTTTAGTGGATAATCTGAGGATGATAGATCTCTTTCAGGATGAGTTGCTTGAAAGGATAGATTTTTCAAAGATAAGATGAGACAATGCTCTCATGAGCAAGCGATCTTTTAAATGACTGGATGACGCTCCTTTAAGCAAGCAATCTAAGAAAGGATTGATAGGATAGCATTCCCAAAAAGGAATAGATAGGACAACGCTTTTATGAGCAAGCAATCTAATAAAAAATAGGACAGCTCTCCTTTGAGCAAGCGATCCTAAATAAGATTGGATGGCGCTCCTATGAGCAGGTGATTCAGCTAAGGATTAGATAGGACAACACTCCGATGAGCAAGCGATACTAAAAATGATTGGATAGCACTCTACTAAGCAAGCAACCCAACTAAGGATAGGATAGCGTTCCTTTGAGCAAATGATCCTAGAAAAGATTAGATGGCCCTCTTATGAGTTAGCGATCCAGTGCTCCCATGAGTAAGCGATCCAGTGCTCCCATCCTAAAAAGGATTAGATGGCGCTCCACTTAGCAAGTAACCAAACTAAGGATAAGACAGCAGTCCTTTGAGTAGGTGATCCTAAAAAGGATTTTGATGAGTTTTGACAAAACGATCTAAGGCTTGAGTTTGAAGGATTTTGATGATTCTTTGAAAATATTGTTCTTTGGCAAATTTTTTTTTTTGTTTTGAAAAAGGTTTTTTTTTTAAAGGTTTTTCTTTTTTCTTTTGATTTGTCAAGAAATTCAAAAATAGTCTTTGATAGAAAATTGTATTACTAACAAGTAAGAAAGTTTTGAAAACTCTAAAGACTATAAATAAGGGGTTAGCTTACCCCTTACTCGTTAATCACTCGTTCTCTCAATCTTGTTTTCTGAAACATAATTCATGATCTTTGAACTTTTTAGAATCAATGATGACCATTCATGTTTTTGACAAAATACTCAACTCTTTAATTTTCTACTAAAGGGATAGATATCATTACTTGAAATGTTTAGTCAAACTGGACTTCTTTGCACTCTCATAAGTCTGTTTTTACTCTCAGCATCAATTCCAAAAATCGTAACCTATCTTGTAAGTCCTTTTTAGGTTTGCAATATAAGGCTTTTGGTCAATGGTTTAAGCAAATGGATATCAGTGTACTTAGCCAATTTTGAAGAAATCATATGTAATCAGTCTCGAGTTTACAAGCTAGGAACTTAAGAGAAACTAAACATGGGCTTGCTCCACTTTCTTGAGCAAATTTCACTTAAGATAAGTTTATTTCTTTAGTCAAAAGAGTTTCATTAAGACTGGTATAGTGGGTAAATCATACAGTAAGGGTCTTGCTAAAGTGTTTAGATTTTAGATATCATCACCAGTTCGGACTTCAGACTACTTTTGGCTATTTTTTTTAAGGTGATCACCTAGCTAATATCTTCAATCCTTTTTTTTTTTTTTTTTACTTTTTCTTTTTCTTTTTATCCTTGTTTTTTCTTTTTTCTTTTCTTCCTTGTTTTTACTTTTTTCTTTTTCCTTTTCTTTTTTTTTTTTGTCAAGGTAGTTACCTTCCATTGCTGAGTTTTCACTTGATAGGATTTAAAGCACCAAAAGGTAGGTTTAAGGTGCATAAGCTTGAGAGAAGTGTACATGGTTTTGCAGTGTTTAAGAAAGAATTTATGGACTTAATGTGTTTGAATAAGTGTAAGGGTTGAGTGAGGTGTATATGGTTTGAAACTCTTCTTCATTCTAAAGAAATTGAACTATCTATGACAATATTTGCTCATGAATTGGTAAAACTATGGCAAGCATAAGTTAGTATACTCCTTTTTATCCAAATTAATGATCTTAACCTCCTAATTGCCCTAGTTTGGGGTGGTTACTGGCAAGGCTAATTTTAAGAAAAATTCCTTAAAAGTTCAAATGGGTTTGCAAGGGATAATTGTGTTTAAAGATGATGAAATGAATGCCTAATATTATTTTGACACATGTACTAAGTTCAAGATGGGCCTCCTTTAAGGAATGAGCCCAATTACTCACCTTGATGGCACTTAACTCTCATGTGAGTCTAGGGTTAGTGTTTGGGACATGAGTTGCCTCTTCTCATCCTAAACCTTTCAAGTAATGTGTTATCATTTCCTTAGGTGGAAAGTTTTAAGTTTCGAGTTTATATTTTTTTTATCCATTTTCACTCATTCAAAATGCCCCTATTTGAATTGTGCTAGCTTCATAGCATACAAAAACCAGAATACACATGAAAACTGCTTTATTCAATAACTCGTATATATTACAAGCTCCAAAATGAAAGAAAATGCATGAACTAAAATTCTTTCCTATTTCTTGCCTCTATTTCTATCACCTCTTGGCCCATTCAATTGAATTGATCTTTCAAGGATATACCCAACTGCTTTAAATGGCGAGCCGTCTTGTCAAATAATAGTAGTAGACCCTTAATGATGAAGAAGCATCAAATAGACAAATAATAGTAGTAGACCCTCAATGCCTAATACTGGAATTTGTCTATTTGATGCTTCTTTAAAACCTGAGGAAGGAATACTACTGCCAATTAACCCATCAGTCTCTGGAAAATTTGGTTGGATAATCTTGGCATCAATCAAATCTTGTACCTTATGCTTTAATCTCCAACAATCTTCAATGGTATGCCCCACATTGCCTATATGATAGTCACACCATTTATTGGGGTCACGATCCCTTGGCTTGTATTTCTTTATTGGGTTTTTGCATACCAGTAGTCCTACATCTCTCAATTGCTTGAAAACTTGGGCCGTTGGAATCTTGAACTATGTAAATCGCCTTTTCTTATTGTGGATGGGTTTGTCTTGATTCTGGGCTTTCCCAATCGGCACATTCGCCCTTACTTTCTCTTTCGTTGAATCAACTTCAAGCTTAGGATGTAATTTCCTATTTTAATTAGGATGTAAGTGTTCAAGTTGTTTGAGTACACAACCCATCGTTATTTCCATGTTAGTAAGCCTTTCTTCATATTTCGTTAACTTCTTTCAGGGTAGCAACCCTTTCTTCCAAACTCTGGCAGTAACATACCCCTTGGACTTGACCATTCAAATATGTTTCTCACAACTTTTTCAATCCTTGTATCATGTTAATAGTGGGCTCTATGTAAAATTTAGGCCTTGGATCCCTAACAAAGTCTAATTGGACCAATTTTTCATCAATCAAATCTTAGACTTTATTCTTCAACTCCTAGCAATGGTTAATAGCATGCCTTTACTGACCCATGTGATACTCGCATTGCGTAATGGGATCATATTTCCATGGTTTATACCTCGGTGTTGGAGTCTTAGGATGCAATAAACCCTCTTCTTTTAGGCAGCAATAGACTTGAGACATAGGAATCGAGATATGAGTGAACCTCCATTTAGATGATTTATGGCTTAACTTATTTTCCTTGAGCTCTAGACCGATGCTTAGGGCACTAGGCTCATGTATCATTAAATAGGATATCATAGTGTTAATAGCGGCCTTTGAATCTAATAGGGCTAATCCCTTCCCTATCAATCTCCCTATTCTAAAGTGTCAAGCCTGGTTTTTTATCCTCTCGGTTCTTTTTATAAAATTAGGTTTTCTTTAAGCCGATCAGTACTAAACCCTACCCGTTTAATATTGATCCTCGACTAGGGTTTAAAGAAAACTATTTTTTTCAACTTGAAAAGATTTAGCGTCACTACCCGATCGGAGTCGAGAAAAGGGGTTAAGCTATAACTAATTGGGTGGATTGGTTATAACTTAACTATCGGTCTATCGATTAAAAAACCAATTGATAAATATGGCTTTTTGAAAACTAAAAATCTAGATCTAGGGGCTAATTTATTAAACCTTACATGAGTACCACTTTTTAATTTTTTGAATTTAACCTCGCTTTTCAAATATACTCTTTTTAATTTCTAAAATAGTTAATAATAATATACGCAACTAAATTGATCAATGTACATAAATATCTAAAAATAAAACTTTCCATATTTTAAGTTGCCCTGTGCTTGTATACGGGTGTCTACGTACCTGCTATTCGGAATCAGACTTCTGTAGTTCGTTTATAAAAACTTTAGTGGGTGATTTGATTTTAATTTTTTGAAAAAAGGTTGGATTACGTTTTTTACCCAGTTCAATTTATTTAAGAAAATTTCCTAAAGAGCCTTAAATTGGTATTCTTGTTTGAAAAGTGCCTTAATTTAAAAAAAAAAAATCCAATTATTTTTTAGTTATTGTAGAAAATCCAATTTTCTAAGTGTTAAGAACCACTAGTTATTCTTATTTATTTTTCCCCTTTTTTTCTCTTTTATTTATTTTCTCTTTATCATATTTTGTCCCCTAATCTATTTATTACTTATTATATATTATTTAATAAAATAAAAAAATTATGCTTTTCTTCTTTTCTTTTGTCTTCTTTTTTTTCTTCCCTTTTTTATTTGATTAAATTTACATAAGTAGGTAAAACAAAATAAATAAATAAATAAACAAAACAAAACAAAAAAACAAAAGAAAAAGAAAAGAAAAAATAAGCTTTGAGTAGATTTGGATACGCGGGTCGAACATAGGCAGGTCGGGTTCAGGTCATTGCACGAATTCGGGTCAGGTTGTCTTCAAACCCTCTTCAACAGCAACAACAAGACGTGCTTCAAGTCGATTTATATGCTAAATTAAGAGGGGAAAGACGTTTTCATGGGTTTTTTATTGGGTTTGAGGGTATTTATTCCATGCTGTGGTTAATAGAGCTTGTTTGGGTGGTTTTGGAAGTAGCAGTTGATGATGGCATTCGTTCCTTCGGCGTAGTGGCAGTTGGGTGCGAATGGAATGTTAGCTTGGGGATTTAAGGGTACGGGGAGAGTGGCCATGATGTTAGTTGGGGTCGAAGGACGCTGAAAGTGGTGGTTCGAGGAGAGAGAGGGACAATGGTCAAGGTTTGGTAGTGGCTAACTTGGTGGAGTTATTAGGGGTCTCGGCGGAGGCCAAGATTAGCTAGGTTGGGGAGCTTAAGCTGTAGGTAGTCTTCCTAGAGTGATGGTTCAGCTTGGGTTGGAGTGAAGAGACAGAATCAAAGAGAGAGAGAGTGGGTTAGAGAGGGAAAGTGATTGCGGGGAGAGAAAGGGGTTGTGTCGAGTGATTCTGCTGGTTGTGTGTGATTGTGTGTCCTCCATGATCACCCTTGACACCCTTTATATACTCGAAATTAGCCTAGAAACATGGAAAGTTCAAATTAGAGTTGAATGAGAAAAACTGAAATTTAAGTTTTTTTCCAATTTTTGGAGCTCGGTTTGACTGAGTTAATGCATGAATCTGGACATGTTCTCGATCACTATTAACACAAGGCCATGTCTAGTTTGCAATTTTGCCATTGATTTGGTGAAATTGCAATAAGAAAGAGTCCAAAAATCGTACTAAAGTGGGTGGTTTGAAGAGGAAAGCGATGGAAATCTAGGGAAAATGAAGGAAAGAGGGGGAAAGAGAGGAAAACAAAGGGAAAAGGAAAGAAGGGGAGGGAAAAAGTGGGCCGACGTAGTGCCACGTCAGCCGTACCAGCCAACCCCGATGCACCACGTGTCATTCGTGACACATGGCAGCTGACGTAGCACACCACGTGGATGCCACATGGTGCTACGTTAGCAGGGCCATCGAATCCGAGGATGCCACAGATACGTGGCGCAATCAGATCCTAACACATGGTAATCCCTGATGTGATTAAAAATAAAAAATAAGAAATAGGCTTCCCTACCTTTGCTAAGTTTTGAACTCGAGACGTCATACTCAAACCCATTGCTAGTCCATATGCTTAACCGTTAGGCCGTTGGCCTATGCTTTGTTCATATGTGCAAATTGCATATATGGACTTGGTCAGTCTGAGATAGATTTAAATCAAAGCTCAAGCTTAACAGGCCCAACTTCTAAACTAAAATTAAAATCTATCCTAATAATATGTTATTTTCTAAAATTTTTTTTTGAATTTAATTTTTCTACATTTTTATAATTTTTCAAATTTCTAAATTTTTAAACTTCATTTTCTAATTTTTTATCCTTTTTTAGGGTTTTTTTTTTTAAATTTCTTTTTTCTTTATGCTTTTTCTTATCATTGAAATTTTTTTGTATTTTTCTATGATCCTTATTTTTTCTAAATTTCTTAATTAATTTTTTTGGGTTTTCTTTCAATTCCCTATTTTTTGAATTTTTTCTAATTTAGGGCCTATTGAGAAAAGAAATAAAAATAATAAAAATGAAATAAATAAAAAACAAGTAAAGGGGGCAAAAATTAGGTGTTTATGTAAAGCATCTTCAATGCGATCACTAGCTGCAACTACATCTGCAAACGTAGAAGCAGTATGTCCTAAGAGGTGATTATAATAAGGTTCATCTAATATGTGGATGAATATATTGATCAACTCATTTTCTAGCAATTATACTGTGGCTTGAACGGCTGTAGATCTTTGTCTCTAGACATACTTCTTAAAGGACTCGGTTGGCTTCATTTTCATGTTATTCAAATCCATTAAGGATGGAGTCACTTTTTTGTTGAACTTGTACTGTTGATAAAAAGCTTAAGCTAGCTTATCCCAAGTATCAAGCTTAACTAAGTCTTGTTGGGCATACCAAATCAACGTTGGCCCAGTTAGTTTATCTTAAAAAGTTTGAATCATCAACTGCTCATATTTAGAGAATTAGGCTATCTTGCGAACATAAAGTCTAAGGTGAAGTTTAGGACAACTTGTACCATCATACTTTTCAAAATTTGGTACCTTAAACTTTTTAGGTAACCCATGGTCTTCAAAAGTGTAAACATTGCTCAAGCCCAGATCACTCTGCACATTATGATCCTTGAGAACTCCCATTTTCTCTTCAATTTTCTAGAAGATTTCTTCTTCCATCTTTATCAATTTCTACACCAATTCTTTCCCTAAGCCTTTCTTGTTATTATTGAGCTCATGAATTAACAACTCTTCAAACTTGTTTGTTTTTAGATGGTATGTCAATAAGCCCCTAGGCTTGGGTATAAGCTATGGCCTCGACTTGTTTCTCGTGTTTACTTAGAAACCCTTTTGTTGTGGTTATTCCATGTTCAAGGGCTTCAAACATCCTATTTTTGAAAATGAGTGCTATGGGCTTCAAATCGGGCCAAACCACTTAAAAGGCAATATTTCAAAATATACAAGAATCCCTTCTTGTTAGCAAAACTACATTGAGTTTTTAGTTTTGAAAACCATTATTCTTTTTTTTTTTGAAACTTTTATTGGAAAAAATAAAAGTCAATATTAATTTTATGTTACAGAAACCTAATACTAACATCAACGAATCTAAAAAGAATTGGAAATATTAAGACTAATAACTAAAGACATAGGATGACGATTATATTACAAGGAGGATATGGAGAAGCGGAAATTATTTTACAATGAGAAACTTATTGAATAAATAACATAATGGTGACAACTCATGGAAAAAACTCTATCAAGACCATAACAACTTAAGGGCTAAACATGAAGAATAAAAACTTAGACATTTACAAGATTAATAACCTTAAGATGAAAGATAATTCACAATGGAAATCTAATGATTAAATCTTTTTTTTATTTTTGTATTTTGTTAGTTCCTAATAGTATGGTACAAGTGGGCTGTTGCAATAGAAATCAACCAAGTAAATAATTATCTTGAAACTGGTTTTTGATTATAAAATACCATTTCGAAATTTCTCATTTAAAAAAAATTTTCAAAAGCAATGAAAAAAAAATGACAATTCGATAATAATTTTCACCATAGCTAACTTCCATAATTACATGCCCCAAAAAAATTTACTAGTTGACACAAAAGTTTTTCTTTCTCTTTTTTTAACATTAGCATAAGGGGAATACTAATGATTTTGAGCATTTTATATTAAATGTTATGTTATACAACCTATTACTAATGAAATAAAACAAAACCTATAAGATCTACATATATTACAAAAGATAGCATATACAAATAAATATGCAAAATAAATGTTATACAATATGCTACATACGCGTGCAATGCAATAGGGTTGGTAGTTACTAAATTATAGGAAATATGATGAAGCTGTGGTCAAGGAGCACCCATATATATATGTAGGTTCGAAATAGGATTTTTTTTGAAAAAAAATGGTGCTTGCGAATACTTATATATAAGGGTTACTAGTTGTATTTTTTTTTAAATTAATTTCCCTTTTTTAAAAAAGAAAGTCGAATCGACCGCAAATTAATCAAACTTTTCCTATAATTTAAAAAATAACCACGCCTTTTTTTGAAAAGATAATGCAAGAGAGTGGGATCTATAGGTCTTAAGCTCTATAGCTCTAAGGTTTTCTAGAAAAAAATCTAGTGGGCTACATCAAAACTTGAGTAGACTTACCTATTACCACTAGGCAGAGATAAAAACCCTAACGACCTAAGGGTTACACAATGGTGGGCCATCCTAAGTTCTTAAGGTAGCCTAAGTCCGACCATAT
>JAMXBB010000538.1:0-5000 GCA_024138015.1 Lumnitzera littorea | reverse complement strand
AAAGACTTTTTTTTTTTTTTTTATCTCATACAAAAACAACTTCTTATATCCTAAGAAATAGAAATAGAACGAAGACATATAAATTTGATTAAGTGAATTTCGAAGTCAAATCACAAACCGAACTTAGGAAAGATAAATAGATCTGTTTCGACACGACCGAATTATATTCGGTCAATACACTGTTGTCAATATGAATGCTTAGATAAAGAATGCACTGAAAAAAAAAATTAATAAAAGACTTGTGTTGGCTTGGATTTACACTAGATATACAATATACATAACTAGAAAAAGAAAAGCATAGGTAAAAGAAGAAATTAGGGAAGAAATAGGAAAGAATCCCAGGTTTAGTTCTTTCTTATAATGACGTTCCAACAAAAACCGAATCGCAGGAAGACCAAAATTTGCTATTTCTCGTCGCTCCAATTATTCATTTCTTCTATCGACCTTATGTCAATAAAGTTAGATCAAAAAAAAAAAAAAAGAAAGTTTGAAGAAAGTAAAAGAGGGAGAGGGAGGGGTCAATAGTATAGTAGACAAAAGCTATTTTATTTCGAAAAAGCTATACAGGAACTGCCCCCACCCTCGTCTGTTTTGTTTTTGTATTTCATTAACTGATTTGCGTTTGATTAAGACGACGAAATTCCGTAAAAACCCCCGCCTTCTTTAAAATATCATAAACAGTTCCTGTAGGTTGAGCGCCTTTTTCAAGAAAATATAGAATAGCAGGAATATTTAAATAGGTTTGATTATTTATCGGATCATAAAAACCTACTTTCCGAAGATCTCTTCCTTCTCTTCGGGATCGAACATCAATTGCAACAATTCGATAAATGGCTCATTGGGATAGATGTAGATGAACTATAACCCCCCTAGAAACGTATACGAAGTTTTCTCCTCGTACGGCTCGAGAAATTCGAAGTTATGGCTATGTATAGAATTAGAATCTCAAATAGAGATCCATAAAAGTATCAAATTAATTAGACTATGCTTATTTAATACTTCATTTATTCTTCTTTAATCGAAGAATAAATTTGTATTCTCATAACTCAAGTTGGATAATTCTGAAATAGTTCCAAAGAAAAGCTTTAGGCATTTCATTTTTTTTTTTTGTTTTGAGCGGTCTCTAATCCCCCCTTTTTTTGTTTGTCTCGTTTCGAATATATTTCAATTCTTCATTCTCCATCGAGTTGCCGAGACAATTGAAAAAAGGGTATTTCCTTGTTCCAAGATACTTTATCTTTGACTTAAATCGTTGGGTTTAGACATTACTTCGGTGACTTTTAATCATTTCAAAATGGCAGCAACATGCCCCTTTTTATGAATTATTTCTATCAAATAATTATACGAACGGGTGATTTGATTCCCGCACGATACACTTTTGATCAAAAGTGTTTCACTAATCCCAACAAATTTTCCTTTTTTGTTTTGGATTTGAAACTTATTCGAATTGGATCCTTTCGATTTCTAGATCGAAAATATACTTACGAAGTTGTCAAACTTATTTATTAATTGGCACTAACCCTAGATCCTTGCCCCAGAGAAATGAATCAATACTTTCTACTCGAGCTACATCACGTACTAGTTCCATTAGAACCCAACAGGTTCTATTGGAATAAAGGATGTCGAGCCAAGAGCATCTTCATTCCTATATAATATCAAAATGGTGGGTGTAAAAACCCACAGCTGACTATGTCCGTCAAGTCGCACGTTGCTTTCTACCACATCGTTTCAAACGAAGTTTTACCATAACATTCCTCTAGTTTGGAGTTTGGAACTGGTATGTAATTGATTCAATTATGGAATCATGAATAGTCATTTATTTTTTTTTTCCTTCCAGCCATTCCATAGGAATCCATATTCGATCCAAAATTATACTCTTAATCCAATATTCTACTAAGTAAAAGGGAGTTCAAAAAGATAATCTTTTTTTGAGTCTAAAAAAATAAGACTAATACCTATATTAAATAGATATAAATTTCTATTTAATAGAGATATTAAATATTTCCTGGGACGGAAGGATTCGAACCTCCGAATACCGGGACCAAAACCCGTTGCCTTACCACTTGGCCACGCCCCATTTCGATTTCGATTCGATACTAATAAACAGTATTATAGGGATTGGTTGTTCGTCAATTCCATCCAGTCCAAAAATTTATAGACTATATTGTTCCTAGGATTTTGACACACGTAGATATAGAATTAAACCGAATTTATTGATCATTACATATAATTCAATTAAGATATTGCATGAAAGTATGATTTCTTCTATTTTCAATTGCGAATAGAAGGATTTTTGATTGGGTAAGTTGAAAGAAGGATTTTTGGGTCTACTTTACTTTCGTAATTTTTACCGTATAGCAATTATCAATAACATATTAATAACTCAATCAAAATACAATTATCTCGAAGTCAAAAAAATGTTTGTTATGCTTAATATCTTTAGTTTGATCTGTATCTGTCTTAATTCCCCCCTTTATTTGAGTAGTTTTTTCTTAGCGAAATTACCTGAGGCCTACGCTTTTTTGAATCCAATCGTAGATGTTATGCCAGTAATACCCGTTCTCTTTTTTCTCTTAGCATTTGTTTGGCAAGCTGCTGTAAGTTTTCGATGAGATCTTTAATACGGTCCTAGACATGATTTATCCGAGAAAAAAATTCTAACAATGGATACGGTCAGAGAAGTGTATGAACCCTCGATCTAAACAATTCTTCAATACGATAGCTAAGATAAATCTGAATCATCCCATTTTCTCATTCGAATTCTTTTTCATTTATTGAAAGACCTATTAGAGCTCACGGTGATATGAAAGAAAATTTTTCTTGTAATGAAAGACTCGATTCTTATTACAAATTACAAATGAATTTCGGAAAATTATTTTTCTAGTTTATAGAAAGCATTTCATTTATTGGTATCAAAATAGGATATATGGTATAAAAATGGAGAACCTATTCTCTTTTTTTTTTTCCAAAAAATGATCTTGGAGATTGTGTAATGCTTACTCTCAAACTCTTTGTTTACACAGTAGTGATATTCTTTGTTTCTCTCTTCATCTTTGGATTCCTATCTAATGATCCAGGACGTAATCCTGGACGCGAAGAATAAAAAAAGAGGTCTTTCTTTTTTTTTTTTTTTTTGACTTGTTTTGCTTCATTTTTCAATGTTCTTAGGATTGTTATCTATTAACATTTTTATCTATTGCACACCTTTAAATAAAAATTCCAAAATTTGAAATTTGAAAAATAAATAAAATACCAAGTCATCAACGGAAAGAGAGGGATTCGAACCCTCGGTACGAAAAACTCGTACAACGGATTAGCAATCCGACGCTTTAGTCCACTCAGCCATCTCTCCCAATCGGAAAAGGATAATTATTATTTTACATTACATAAAGGATTGAAAAAATCCTTTCTTTCTTCTTTAATATATTATTTTCTTTATACATATCCAAATAAATAGATACAACTTTCCTAAGCAATCCCATTTCTATAAATCACGGCCTGGCCTGGTCAGTACCCAGCCGGGCCATCTTTTGTTTGAACTCATAAACAAAATTCTTTTTTTTTTTCAAAATCAAAATACTTGTTATTGAAACAACAAAAGAAGGACTATTTCCATATTTTTGATAGAGAAGAAATTTTTAGAATTTCATAATTATAGAATAAAAATAGAATAAAAGTCTCGTTTCGTTTCTTATTATTTAATATAATCTTCTTATTTAGTCTAATATAATCTTCTTATTTAGTCTAATTCGAAAGAATTAGAATTCTTTATTTTTTCTATTTATGGAAATAAAGAAAGAAAAAATACTGAAAGAAAAAAATGGAACTGGAGATTGTTGTTCAATGGATTTTTATGTCATGAATGACAGAAATAGTTTTCTCGATCCATATCTGTCAAAAATCCTTCATCAAAAGAAAGAACTTGTCATTTATTTTCAATTTTTAAATATGAGTTTAAATATAAAAAGTTTCAATATAAATATAAGTACTTTTTTCCTAATCTAATCAGATTGGGTCTACGGACAAAACACGCCAATGTCAGAATTTGGCTCATTATTTTCTGATCCTATCTTAATTATGTCTGATTAGCTTGTTCGACAAAAAGTTCATTTATATACAATAATCGCACTGGAGCGGGTATAGTTTAGTGGTAAAAGTGTGATTCGTTTTACTGATCGCTTCTCTAGTTAAGGGATCCCTCGATTTGATTTGTCCGAGCAAAAACTTTATTTCTTAAAAGGCCTTACTCCCTTACCTCTCAATGAAGGATTCGAGGAAGAATATACATTCTCGTGATTTCTTTTCAAGGATCAATTAGAAATTGAAAAATTGGATTATCAAATTGCGAAACATAATTTTTTTTATGAATTGGATCAATACTTCCAATTTAATGAGTATGAGTAAAGGATCCATGGATAAAGATAGAAAAGTTTCTTTCTAATCGTAACTAAATCGAAATCTTCCATTTTTGGTATATTTCTATGTATATCGGAAAGATTGAAGCAAAATAGCTATTAAAAGATGTCTTTAGTTTACTAAAAACATCGACATATTTTTTTAGCTCGGTGGAAATCAAATACTTTTCCTAAGGATTCTAGTAAATAGAAATAGAGAACGAAGTAACTAAGAATATTGTTAGAATGCCCGATTCCCTATTCTAGGGGGATCGTCTAGAAAGCAAATTGTTTTGAATGCATTCAAACAGAAAAGCTGACATAGATGTTATGGGTCAAATTTTTTTTATTTCGTTCACGTTTTAGATAGAAATCTATTTCTTAGATATATATATCTATCTATTCGATTTGGGAATTTATCCATCATCCATAAAGGAGCCGAATGAAACCAAAGTTTCATGTTCGGTTTTGAATTAGAGACGTTAAAAATTAGGAATCAACGTCGACTATAACCCCTAGCCTTCCAAGCTAACGATGCGGGTTCGATTCCCGCTACCCGCCCTATTCTCTATTTCAAATAGAATAGATTCTATTTCTACAATGTAG
>JAMXBB010000537.1:0-10019 GCA_024138015.1 Lumnitzera littorea | reverse complement strand
TATGCTATCATATACAAATATATATATGCATATACAATCACATCTATATATATATTTATATAATGAAAATACATGATATAAATACTATTGTATACATATGTATATATGATCTGAACATAATCATATTACACATATACTATACTATACTAGTATTTTTATACTTTATACATACATAAATATATATATATATATATTTTTGGTGACATGTTGTACATATATGTATATGTAATGAAAATTATATAAACATAAAGATACATAAATTATACATGCATATATCTTTATACCTACACAAATTTTGTTTACTAACTATTTGTAAACTTAATTAATACATGTAAGTACACATATATACATAAAGAAATGCTACTTTCTACACATATCTTTAGTACATAACCTTATATTACATAAACATGATACTAAATACATGTATGTACAAAAATATAAAAATGATTATTACAAAATAAACATCATATACATACTAAATATTCTTCTTTTGGAATATCTTGAATTTTAATTTCCCAAGATTCTTCTTCTTCTTTACTTGATGAGAAAAGGGGATGAAAAATTTAAGAAACCAAATGAATAGAAGAAAAAAGGAAAGAGGAATTTTCGATGGTTAAAAGGAGAGAAAAAGTTGTGTTGTTTACTTTATGTTGAGTAAAAAAAAATGAAGTTTAATTTGGGTACATTATAGTTGCTGAAGAAGAATTGAAAGGGAAAAAAATTATAAAAGAAAAAGACAAAAGAAGATAAAGCCATACATTAATGAAGATTTGACCTTTACTTGATCTTATCACTTTTGTTTTAGTCTACTTAATTTGCACATAGGCTACTAAAAGAAAATGTCCAAAAGAAGGAAGAAAATATCATGTGGAACAAGGAAAAAAAAAACAAAGGAAAGGAAAAGGAAAAAGGAAAAAAAGAAAAGAGAAAAGAAAAAAAAATTAAGAATCATAATTCTAAATGTAAAATTATAAGCTTAATAATAATTATGAAATAATATTCATAATTTTATAAAATTTATTAATTAAATTGTTATCCGTTACGTTTATAATATTTAGGAATTATCTCAATACGTTCGTTAATAATTTCACATAATTACGCATATTGATAAATAATTGTATTTAATTAGGATTTTATTACTATTAGAGTAAATTTATTCATTTTATAAGCTTAAAGTTATAGTTTTAGGGTTTTTGTCAAGTTCGAGTTCAATTTTGGATATTTACGGCTACATAGGGTTTAAGGTTTTTGTACGCAATTAAAGTTTCAATCAAAATTTTTAGGATTTTTATTACTTATAATATATTCGATTTTGTAATTTAATAAAATTTTTACCTTACTTAGCCTTATCGACTTGCAAGATTATCTGCAGTACTAAAGTTCAATTTTATTTTTAAATAGCTAAATTCGCGAGGTTTATGTCACGGCCCAAACAGGAAGAGTCATAATAATCTCACTATGTAAACTAATCTAAGATAGAAGCTAACCTCACAGCTGCTATTGTAAATACAATTCACATAAGGCGCACAATTCAACCAGTTTGAAACATCTGTTCTAACACTTATTAATAGCCAAACCTGTGGTAGAGCTTTTACAAAATACCTGTTCTATACAACCTGTTATCTAATACCATAACAGTATTTATACAAACATTTTACGCTTAAAGGTAAAGTTTACAGTCAAAGTTTATTAAAAACCACAACTTTTGCAGTTTATATACAATAAGTTAAGAAACTAGTGGACTCCTAAGGAATTCCTAATTAGTTTCCTCAAAAACTCAAAGACAAAGTCAAAAGCCTAAGTTCAGTTGATTTCTCAATTCTCACTTTTCCAAACGGCAGCATACTAACTTAGGAACAGTGGTATCTGAACATCCTAATCCCACTCAACACCTGCAAAAGAGTCTATAGGAATGTGAGTATAACTAGCTCAGTAAGTGAGACGGAGTCAGAAAAGTACTATACAAACACGAATAAGGTTAATAATTATTATGAAATGCAATGCAATCAAACAAATGAAACATCGCACAATGTTATCTAGTCCACTGTAAAGTTAGAGAAACTCCAACTCGGATTGAGGAATTTCATTGTGACTCAAGTCAGACCAAACCCAAGTTTATGTAATGAAAAACACCCTCCTCCCATGACTGCCTTCGAACCACAGCACCCGACCTTGTCGAGACCTCCTTTCCTATCACTTAGTTCAGCTAAGGGTAGAGAAAGGACCATTTTACCTCTAAATTATTATAAATTACCCAATTATGATCTTTTTTACACCAAATTAATTTTCAATCTGACTCAATACTGTTGTTATTTATTATAGATCAATACATGTCCATTTCATCAATTAATTTCATAATTTCCTATTTAATTCATAATTTCAACATATTTTCGAGCTATTTTCAGGCCAAAAAATGCAATAAATATTGAAAATATTCAAATCAAAATTCGGGCTACATAGAAATTATCTATATATCATACATATCCTACACAAAAATTTTCAGCTAGAAACAACATCATTTAATACATTTATTTTATAAATCTAAATTCGATTGAACAGTAGATTTCTTAAGAAAATATATTAAATATTACGAATTTTTCAAAAATAAAAATAACACGTGAAAGCATGTTCAAAATAACCTAAGTTCAAATTTTTTCATAATTTTCTAGTGGATTTACTCATTTTTAAAAATTATTAGAAAATATAGTAGAAAATTGGCCTTGGTGTTTTTAAGTACTCTGGTGGCTGGCGGTGGTTAGGTAGTTGTCGAACGGCCTGCGCGGTGAATGGACTATATGAGGTTGGCTAGGTTTCACAATAGAATTAGTTTAGGTTTGGGTTCTAGCTTAGCACGAAAATTACTCTATTTTTGTTTAATTTTCTTAGATTGTTCTATTTTCCAAATTTTTTTTTCTCTCTATTCTTAGTTCCTAATTGCTAAACTGTTACTAGTCTGTTGAAGGTGTAGTATTTATAGAATTTTTCCACCACCTAGGAATTTTTCTTTTTTTTTTTCCTTTTGTTTTCTCCGTTTAATGAAGTTGGAGGTGTCCATTAGTTATTTAATTAGTATATAAGTATATACCCTATGTAAATATCATTGTATTATATAACTTTACTCATATAATTAAATTCCTAACATATATTTTTTTAGGATATATTCTCTTAATAAATTTCACAATTTCAACACAATATGTATATAATTAAGTAATTTAGAATTAATTTACGGGTATAATTATTATTTATACCAGGTACACTCATAAAAATATATGTATTTTTATATAGTAAATTATACTATATTATCTCATTTTATAGCTCAATTAACTTATTTCTAAGTTCTTATCACAATCTGAGTTCAATTTTAGGAGTTCCGAACATTTTAGTGCTACGTTAAGTATTCGTACTTCTAATTCTAAGGGTAAAATTGGGATTTTGGGTTATTATTTTTAAAATCTAACTTCTCTTTATCACTTTGTCTAACTTTTCTATCTTAATCGTAAAGTTTGGGCTGAATTAGATAAATTTCTCTAAGAGCCCTAAATCTAGACTTAATTGTCGTAAACTCAATTTTGGGAGTTTACAATTTACACGAACTGCCATTGAACCGGCTAATTGACCCAACAGTTCACAACCCGTAAAAGAGAGAGAGAGAGAGAGAGAGAGAGAGAAGTGAGGACATTAAGTTAGAAAAAATAATTACATAATATCTATTAGATCATGGTATGTCAAAACTACCTTCTTAGTGATGATGAAGGATAATTTTTTAAAAATAATATTATCAAACTAATAATATATGACTAATCATAAGTTAATTATAAATTAAAAATAGATGGAAAATTCAATTTAAGTTAATGTAACTTCTTTTTGTAAAACTTGTCAAATATTAAGGATTTGAATATGGGGAAAAGATAAAATTTAAAGGGAAAAAAATAAAAAGGTTGGAATCATATTAAGTTGAAAATTAATAAAAAAATTTAAAATTATTAATGAATTAATATACTTTAAAAACAAAAATAAAGAAAAGAGGTCACATTTAGGAAAAAAAATACATAAAAGTTGAAACCGAATCAAGTTGGAAATTAACAAAAAAATTAGAAATTATTAACATATTTAAAAAAATTAATAAAATAAACTAAATATAAAAAACAATGGTTCAAGGGCCAACAAACCGACCTGAAACCACCTCCCTTTAGGCCAGTCACGATTCAACCATAACCGAGTTTATGAACTGACGGTTCTGAATCGGTTCAAGATCGATTCGAACCATTAGGTAAGACTATGTGTAGGTATGTATTCTTATGCTTATTGTTAAGTTAATTCTATCTATAACAATGCAAACTACTGGATAATCGATACATAAGCCACTAATCATATGTCCTCTAATTTGTCATCCTTCTAAAATGTTCTTGAACTACCCCATCCTATTAAAGTTCAAATGCCTAATGGTAGACATTTGACTACTACCAAGTCTGGCAATGTTGTTTTGTGTCACAATCTAGTACTTTCTAATGTCCTATTTGTGCCGCATCTTAAACACAATTTACTATCCTCCCTATACTTATAATAAATCAACAATTAACTGTTACTTTCATTCATGACACATGTTACTTCCAGTTTCAAAAGACTAAGACAATTGTTGCAACTGTACATATATTAGAGGGTTTGTATGTTCTTAAGTCAAGTATTAATTCTTATGCTATTGTAAACATAATAAATAATTTTGTTGGTTCGGTCAGTTAGACTTCTTTAATAAACGTCCAATTATTATATAAAAGAATGGGACATATCTCAATTGCTTAATTGAAGCATTTGTTGCTATGTAAACATTTGAATGTAAAGGATTTTGTATGTGAAGTTTGTCGGCAATCCAAGTTTCATCACCTTACTTTCCATAAAAGCATTAGTGAATCTATTGAACCTTTTCAGTTACTATATATAGACATATGGGGACCATATGTAGTAAGATTCATCATAGGTGCATGTTTCTTCTTAACTGTAATGGATGACTATACATGTACAACATGGACACTTGTGATGCATCAAAAATCACAATCTTGTTCAATTATTTCAAATTTCCTCATATACATCAAGAATCAATTTAAAGTTGTGCCCAAAGTTGTTCGAACAGACAACAGTATAGAATTTTTAGCATACAAGTGTGTATCCCTATTCAAGGATTTAGGGATTGAGCATCAAAGAATAGTTGTATATACACCTCAACATAATGGTTGTGTGGAGAGAAAACATCAACATCTATTAAATGTTGCTAGAGCTATACGCATTCAAGCACATTTGTCCAAAATTTTTCGGAGTGAATGTATTTTAACCGCTACACCTTTGATAAACAGAATGCTTATGGAGAAGTTGTCTTAGAAATCTCCTAATGAATGTTTGTTTAAAAAAGTACCAGATTATAGTAGATTAAGAGTTATGGGTTGCTTATGTTTTTTATCAATTTAACAAAAACCATTAGATAAGTTTGAAGTTAGAGGATCAAAGGGTGCTTTTTTTTTCTTTGGATATGCTTGTGGATAAAAAGGGCATAGAGTGTATGATTTATTTCAAAACAAGGTGGTGGTTTCCAGAAATGTTGTATTCTTTGAAAATGTTTTTCCTTATAGCTCAGCTAAAGATTCTAAAGTCAGTATGCCTTCAAAAAGCACATCTACTTCTTCCTTGCCTCATGTCAATCTTGAAATGCCAAAGTTGTATAAGAATTTTTCTCACAATTCAGACACTATTGATCCTCCACTTTAGGTTAACAACTTAGGAGGGTTACTAGGACACGCAAAACTCTACAGTGGCTACTTGACTTTGTGCATACAACTCATATTAATACTATTATGCATGATGATTTTTCTCAAAATAATTCATACACTAATACCAATACTTCATCTTCTTTAGCCTCATATCCATTACATGATAATACACATTTTTGTTCCATATCACATCATTTTACTGTTTCTATGGAAAATGTGTTGACATTTTAAGAGCTACATTATCATAAACAAGCTATTAAACAACAAGAGTGAAAGGATGCTATGCGAAAAGAACTTGATGCCTTAAAGTGCAATAGCACTTGGGAGTTAACTAATTTGCTTAAAAGGAAGAAGGCAATAAGTTGTAAGTAGACCTATAAAGTGAAGTTTAGGCCAGATGGTTTAGTTAAAAGATACAAAGCTGAGCTTGTAGCTAAAGGGTTTACACAACGGGAGGACGAAGACTATCATGATACTTTGTCGTTTGTTGCAAAAATAAGTAGTGTAACAATACTTATAGCTATAACTACAACTTATATATGGCTTATGCATGAAATTGACATTATCAATACCTTCTTACATAGGCATTTAAACAAAAAAATATATATGCATCCTTTAAAGGGATACAATAAGGCATCACCTGGTCAAGTTTGTTGATTAACCAAGTCTCTCTATGAGCTTAAGCAAGCTAGTAGACAATGGAACTTGGTGCTTTCTCAATTTTTTATTTCTTATGTTTTCATGCAATCTCAACATGATTACTCTTTATTTACGTAGCATACTACTCATGGCTTTATTGCAATTTTATTGTATGTATATATGACATAATCTTAACAGGATCCAATCCATCCTTCATTTCTGATATTAAGGTTAAGCTAGATGCAAAATTCACCATCAAGGACTTAGGATTGCATGGTTTTTTCTTGGGTTGAAGTTGTGTTCCACAACTACCGATACGTTGCTCAATCAGCATAAGTTTCTTCTAGACTTGCTATTAGATGTAGGGTTATCAAGGTGCAAACCAATCAGATTTCCTATGCCTATTAATCGACAATGTCATAGAAGATTTGTTAATAGATCTAACAAGTTTTCTAAGACTTGTGGGGCGTCTAATATATCATTTTTTGTGCAGCACTTTAATCAATTTATTTCAATACCTTGCATTCCACATTATCAAGTTTTGGCTCACTTGTTGCACTATCTTAAAAGCACAATTAATCTTAGTCTTTATTTCCCAACTCAAAATGATTTGTCCCTTTTAAGTCTATGCAAATGCTAATTGGTGCTCGTGTACTTTAGATAGAAAATCTCTTAATGCCTATTGTGTCATGCTTGATTATGCTCTTGTGTCTTGAAAAACAAAGAAATAGGCCATTGTTTCTACTTCCACAACAAAAGCCGAATATCACAGTGCTGCTAAAGAAGCTAAATAGGTATCTTATATTCTTCGAGACTTGGCTATTGCACTTTCTTTTCCTATTCCATTGTTCTGTAACAACAAGTCCACCATCTTGATTGCATCCAACCCTTGTATGCATGAAATAACCAAACATATCGATATTGACATCCATTTTGTCCGAGAGTTAGTTGTATATGGTTTTCTTAAGCTTATGCATATTCCAACACATTTACATCTTGCCAATCTTATGAGCAAGGCTCTTTGAGAAAGACAATTTGTTGAATTTTGTACAAGTTGGGTCTTTCATATGATCCAACTTTAAGGGGAAATGATGTGTACAGAAGCTTATTTATGAGGATTTCCAATATGTGTATAATAACTGTTTTAATTAGTTTGTTAGTAAATAGTTTTAGCAAGTTTGTTAAGTTTGTTATTCTAGCCAATTAGTTTCACTACTATACATATAGAGTTATAGTACTTTTAGAGTGTAACTTTTCGTAATACAATTCCACATTTCTTTACAAACCGCTTTCTCAATATTCTCAACTTTTCATTTCCAAAATTTGAGATTTAGGGATAAGAGGGGAAAATTGAAATATTTTTCAGCATATTCTCTTAAAGTTCGTTTCACCACATACATGTGAACAAATTTTTACATGTAATTTTTTTTTTATTAAGAGTGTAAGATGTAAAATTGAATCATCAATTTTATCAAATTCTAAACCATATTAGTCCACCTCCATGATCCTTTAGATAACCTAATGCCTTAATGGTTTAACCTTAAATCAAGATGTTTGGTTTTAAGATATTTAGCTAAGAAAATTATAATTGTTGGGTTCTCATCATTTAGGATATCTTTAATATTAAAAATTACCATAAAATGTACTTTAGTAATATAATATGCATACTAAGTATTGATGGTTTATATATTTTGGTTAGACAATGGTAACAAAGTATATTTGGCGGCAATTTTTTATTTTACAAAATGTGCATGTTTTTTCTAATATACAACCATGGTTAAAAAGAAAAAAAAAAAGGAAGAAGAAGAAGATTTTCATAATAGATGCTTACCAAAAATAGAGTTGCTGCTATAAATTGACAATTACAATGATTCTTAATAATTTAATAATAATTTATAGTCTTTGTTACTTAAATTTTCTTATAGTGATTTTACAATATTAAGATGGAAAACAAGACTATTAAGAAACATTGTATATGTGATTTTAGTGTAAATTTATATAAAAATGCAAATTTAGATTGTTTCCTACATGAAAAGATAGAAGATGTTTCTTTAGAGACATCCGATAAAATTAGAACGATATAGAGAAGATTAGCATGACCCTATAGACGATAACACGCACAAATCAAGAAAGAGAGAGGATGCTATTTTATTAGTGGAAATATTTATTATTTTCTATTATGCAAGAGGGTAGCTAACCAAATTAGGGAAAAGATTGTGATATTTAATATGTGGGAAGAAAATTTTAATATCATCCCTTTACACTTTAGTGAAAAAGAAAGTTTAGCAATTGCTTTTTTCAATTCCTGAGGTCTTCTATTGTTGCCTTTTATAGTCAATTCATTATAAAGTTAAATGCATCTTAATGCAACTACTAAAAAATTTCATTAATCTTTCTCAACGTATAAACCTTAAAAATAATTTCAAGAGATTTTAGTAGTTTGAATTTAATTTGGTAAATACATGTTCAAGTGCACGTTTTCACCGCAACAAATTACCACAATTAAGATTATAATCTATAAGCTATAGTTACCAATTTACAATAAAAATTTCATTTTTTAAGAAAATATTAATTTTAGCAATTTTTTATTTTAGCTATAACTTATATATTAAGGAAAATGGGATACTTTAATAATTTTCAATATAAAAAATACTATAGAATGTAGTTTGCTATTATAATATGCAAATTTTTTTAAACCAATGGTGATAATAGCAATTCAAAAGTGTTAGGTTTATAATGATAGCAAAATATGTTTTACAGCAACTTTTTGTATTGTCAAATTTGAAGTGCAGTAAGAAAATACTTGCTATAGTAAATACTTATTAAAATTAAAATTGTTGTTATAAATTGGTAATTATAGTAATTACTTATAAATGACTACTAACTAGCACTTATAATTACTCAATTTTCTTGTAGTGACTTCACAAGATTAAGACTAAAAACAAAATTGTCATGGTTTTTCCTGCATTTACCCTTTATGAAGATCATCACATGTTTACACTTATACTTTTTTTAAAATGAAAAATGGGAAAAAGGAATTAGCGAATGCATTAATCATATAATGTAGAAGCAAGATTCAATTCTAAAGGAGCTATGATTGTATTAGTTATGTCTAAACCAAAAAATTTAATTGTTGATTTGCTAAAAGTGAAAGCAATATAATTAATCAAATATTAAACCAAATGTCTTAGCAATATTTATGGTCATGAAATAAGCAGGTATTTGATCTAAGTGTGGGTTAATAATATTTTCATTGATATACTTTGATCTAATGATAAGAACCAAATAATTGAGATTTAATCAAGTTTAATAGAACCTACCTCTTTCTTGGATTAACAAAACACTAACGAAATTAAATCATCCTAATTAGTTTAGTATTTCATTTAAATCATAAACTTCTTAGGTTAGTATCGTTAAAAATCAAAATTAAGGTTGCGATTTAATTATTTTTCTTTTAGGATCCTTATTTTATGTATATATTAAGCATAGTAAATTTTATATTTTACATATAGGATACAATAATTTTTATTAGTACTTTACTTTATGACATTTATACAAAATTTATTTTCCTATACGGTATTTATGTATTCTTACTATAATTAATATTTTTATTTTTATTTT
>JAMXBB010000536.1:0-10024 GCA_024138015.1 Lumnitzera littorea | reverse complement strand
AGGTGGTGGGGGTGGGGGAGGGGGAGGGGGAGGGGGAGATGACATGTGAAAGGTGATTCGATGATTTAATCTCTTCGAATTGGGTTCCTCCGTAAATATATATTTAAGTGAAATTGTGAATTTTATACTTTGATTCCTATGATGATACAACAAAATCATCATGATCATTGTTAGCATGTTCTTTATTGATTACAAGATACATTTATATGACTAAAACATGGAAGTTAAAAAGAAAAAGATTCACAAATTGAATAAAGAAAACATATTCCAATACTTAATTTTTGTTCTTTTCATGTCTGAATGCAATAGATGAAAATTGATTGAAATAATGGAGAATCGTAATAGGTTATCTATTCTTTTATGTTTTTACATACTTTGTATTAGATATTCAATGTTCTAATTCTATTGTTGTTTTTGGTTTTGCAATCTCCATCATTGATGATAATACATATATATAATTTCAAAAGGATATGTTTTGCAATATAAATATCTATATATATATATTAAATATTTAGATTTCCATATTGCTATCATTTTTTTTAAAGGTCGCATATTGTTTTGTGTGTCACTGGAATGTGTCCATCCATAATAATTGACTAAGAATTGTGTTTGGTTTTTTGGCTGAGTAAGAATAGTAGGGATGACATCATTGATTGTGACAAATTTTGGATCATGATGAAATATCATATGTTGATAAGGGTTTATGAGATCATGATTTCCAGTCGATGTTCACATAAAAAAAATACATGTATATATATAAATATATGAAGAATGTTTATAAAATTCTATCTAAGAATGCAACAATCAAGACCTTAAGAGATACGTTAATGTTTAATGTTTCTTTTGAATGGTCTATTGCATGCATTCGTTTATGTGTGCATGTTACTTCAATGGGCATGTCTAATTATTTTGAAATGAGTAAATTTTTTTTTTCCATTAATTAAGATAAATGCTTGGTTGCCAACATGGCTTGTTTATCGATATTAATGGATTATTTTCTTGTTCATAAGGATTCAGAATGTTTTTAGGTTACCTTATATTATTGCTTACCTAAAGGGGGCTATTATATAAGATAATCTGATGTTTAAAATAAAGCATTAAGTTGGAGTACATTGGCCTAGAATTTTTACCTACACAAAGGGGATGAATTTTTTGAAAATTGGGGTATCTCGTTGTCACTTTATGTGAAGAGTTACTAATGCATACTATATTCTCTAGAGTTTCTAATGATGCTCTTAGACTTTTTATGCTACAAAAATTTCCTAATGTATACTACATTCTCTCCTCAAAGGAGAGTCTATGGTGATACTCTTGGAATTTTGTATTGTAAGGTTTCCTAACGCATATTGCATTCTTTGCCCAAAGGGGAGCTTATGGTAATGCTCTTGGATTCTTTGGTTATTGATTAACATATGGAATTTTATTGCTATCTTTTGACAAAGCTCTTTAAACATAAGCCCCTTAGGCCCATTCAAATCTAATGCGCCTTGCCACTTGGGGCTTGCCGTCATGGGCTTAAGCCTTAGGCTCTAATTAAATGAGCCCAAGAAGCTCCTTTAACGACTAGAATACGTAATATAAGGATAAGATACTAAGTCAACAGCCAACTTCGATATGAGTGGGATACGTTAGACACTACGATCCCACTCTCCCATACTTGCGGGAGAAGATCTTTCTCACTAATTGTCCTCCAACTGCTGGCTCTACTCCATTATAAATATCTGGTCACCACCTAACGGTAAGGCTTTCTACACTTTGTGCATTAAGCTTGCATATTACTCCTAAGCATCAGTAACTCTCTAGGAATTTACTACTAACTCAAGTATCGGAGTATCTACGCCAGATAACACCTTCGCGTCCCCTTATAGTGTTTCATTTTGCATATTTAATATGTGCAAAGCGCCTTTACTACCAACAAATACTTTGAGATGACATTTGGCATTGTCTGTAGGAAATTGAATTTCTACACAAAAAACCTTAAATACACTAAACACGTTCCCAAAATGCAACTCTTAGACATTATGTCTCACCACGACGAATAGGAGAAGTGCCAATTAGTGAACAACTAATCTGCAAGGAACTAACCCCTCCTATAGGCAAAAATAGAGGAGTGCCTAGAGTACTCGGAACACTTGGAGCACTTGGAACACTTGGCCGAGGAGTTAGCTACTCAAAACAGGTTACTTTGAGCTCACCTTGAAGAAGTTGAGAGGCGTAGTGCGTAAAATCACCTCTTAAAGCCTCGGATGCTCGCATTGGGCAGAGCAATTACTAGCAGCACCAGCTGAATTCTAAGGATCAGTAACCTAATCCCCTACTGCAACACCAACCAGTAAGGTTTATGGCTACCTGCCACCAACCTTTAGCTGGTAATGAGCAAGTAGTCAATTTGCAGGGAGCATCAGCCCAATCAGTAGCATGTCGAGCTCATCCGATAGATGATGCTAACTTTAATGAGCTTTGCACAATGGTAAGGAGGCTCTCCGAGCAGCAACGGAGTAAGGCTGCTAGTAACACCAGGCTAATCGTCAGTAACAAGACCCCTTTTACTAGGAGTGTCTAGGATGAAGTGTTGCTTCCTATAGCAAACTTCCATCTCTAGACCAATATGATGGCATTAGTGACCTTGATGATCACTTTCTCTATTTTCGCACCTTTGTGAACCTTTATGGTTATGGGGATGCCATAATATGCAAGGCTTTCCCAGGTACCTTGAGGAAAGTAGCTCGAGCATGGTTTAAGTACCTCCCTGATAGTTCTATAAACTCTTTTGATGAGTTGGCATAGAGGTTCAGCCTTTACTTTAGGGCTAGCAAGCCTCTATCCAAGAGCACATCGTCCTTATACCTTATAAGGCAGGGTGAAGGCAAATCCCTATACGACTATGTGGCCCAGTTCAACAATGTCGTGGTTATGATCCTTCGGTTAGACGAGGGAGTCACTATTTGTACAGCTGAGCTCGACATTCGACCTTCGGGAGACTTCTTCTGATCGCTTGCGAGGAGCAAGCCAAAGACCTTGGCCGACATCTAGAATAAGGCTTAGAAGTACACTGACTAGGAGGACAACATTTACGCTAGGCATGACGCCAAGCGAAAAGCAGGATAAGGAAAAATTGTCCGTAAAAGATCACTTCGGTGGTAAGTTGTTGGGTAGATCAAGGGGGGAGAGCTTTAGGAAGAAGAAGCACTGAGTTGAGTGCAACTTGCTCCCCCTTCCTATTTACACATAGCGTACATCCCTAAATAGACCCATAGCCCAAGTCTATTCTAAGGTAAAGCATAGGAACCTGTTGTAAAGATCCCCAAAGATGAAGGGGAACCATAGTTGTTAGAACTTGGATAAGTATTACTAATTCCATGATGATCAAGGCTATACCACAGATGAATGCTTCTAGCTGAAGAACATAATCGAGTATGCCATTTAGCAGGGCTTCTTCAATGAGTATGTAGCCTAACTGAAGAACAACGACCGTTTCGATGATGATAATGATCAAGCACTCCAGAGGTGGTGGAACAATAGTGCCAAAGTAGAACAGAACACCGATCATGCCCCTAATGGCATTATTAATATAATAGTTTAGGGGTTGTACCCTAGGAGTAGACTAAGCACTAGTAGCTCGATTAACGCCCCATTCGAGGTGTTAGCAGTAAGGGAGAAGAGACAAAAGTTAGACACTCCTATCTCCTTATCAGATGAAGACTTGGAAGGGGTAGATACCCCCCTACTAAGATGCCCTGGTCATAGGGGCTAAGATCGTGAATTTCGAGGTCCTGAAAATAATGATGGACACTAGTAACTCCACTCATATCCTCTTCCTTTACATAAATGAGAGGATGAGGAAGAAGTTGCTGGTGAAGATGAAGCTATACCACCACAACTTAATCAGCTTCAACAGAAGCATTGTCTAAGTTAAGGGGATCATCATTTTAGACATGAAGCTTAGTAATGACGACTACGTAGCACAATGACCAATAGAGTTTGTTATGATCGAATGCCCTTCCTCCTATAAAGCTCTCTTGGGAAGACCAAGTTTAAATGAGTTCGGGGTCATCACATCCTCCCTTCACCTAAAGGCAAAATTCCTGGCCCTGATTAGGGTGGAGATATGCAGATATGATTAGAAGCTCTCATGAAAGCTATATGTTAAGGCTTCTAAAGGCAACGGAGTCTTCGCCCTAGAGTCCAGTCTACAAGAGAAGCTGGCGAATAGTGGCGAAGTGGGTGAGAAAATGAAGACATCTAGATTGGTCTCTTTCCTGACCAGACTATGAAGGTTAGGATTGAGACTTTCCTCGAAGTGAAGGATGAAATTGTTGCTCTTTTGTGGGCCAATTTAGATAGGTTCACTTAGTTGGCGTTAGATATGCCCGAAATCTTGCCCAACTCGACAACCTATAGCCTTAACATTGACTCCACTTTATGACCTGTCAAGCAGAAGAAGAGGCACTTCACTCTGAAAAGGCAGGTTGCGATTGAGGAAGAGGTGCAAAAAAGTACCTGACCTAGCTAGCAAACGTAGTGCTAGTTAAGAAGAAAATTAGGAAGTGGCGTATGTGCGTCAATTATATCAACCTCAATAAAGCTTGCCTAAAAGATTGCTTCTCTCTCTTAAGAATCAACTAGTTCGTCGACTCCACCTCAGGACACGCCCTGTTAAGCTTTATGGACGCCTTCTCAAGATATAACCAAATCAAAATGGACCTAAAGGACGAGGTCCATACCTCTTTTGTCATTGATTATGGTACATACTGTTACATAGTGATGCTGTTTGGACTAAAAAATGTCGAGGCAACATACCGGCGGATGGTAAAGAAATTGTTCAAGTCCTAGATCGAGTGCAATATGGAGGTGTACATTGATGATATGATTGTTAAGAGCATAAGGCTAGGGGATCATGTTGGGGACCTCTAGGAGGCCTTTAACTAGATGTAAGCACATGACATGAAGCTAAACCCTTAGAAATGTGTCTTTGGGGTTGGCTTCGGCAAATTCTTAGGCTTTTTGGTCACTCAGAGGGGCATTGAGGCCAATCCCAAGAAGATAGCCGCCATCAGGGGGATGAAGCCCCCTACTTTAGTTCGAAACGTGTAGAAGCTTATCAGTATGGTGGCCACGTTGAGTAGATTCCTCTCGAAAAATGCAAACAGGTGCACAAAGTTCTTTAAGATCTTAAAAAACCCAAAGGGTTTTTAATGGAACCCCAAGTGCGCTACTACCTTCAAGCAGCTCTAAGACTTCCTCGTACACCTACTGGTCCTTTTCAAACTTGCCCAACGGGAGGACCTGTTCTTATACTTAGCTGTGAGCAATCGGGAGCTCTCCTCTGTGCAGGTCACAGTAGATGGAAGAGAATACAAGCCCATATATTACATCAACTACATACTCTACAGGCTTGAAGTCAGGTATACCTAGGCAAAAAAATTTTCCCTAGTTGTCATCATCTTAGCATGGTGGCTAAGGCCCTACTTCTAAGCGCACCAGATCATAACACTCCTGGATTAATCATTGTGGTCCATGCTGTAAAAGCCTGATGCATCTAGGTGGATGATGAAGTACGTAATGGAGTTTAGTGCATATAGAGTCTAGTACTAGCCATAAACAACTTATAAGGCATAAGTATTGGCCGACCTCATAGTAGAATATACATGAAAGGAGGAAGCACCCTTGGGTGATGACAAACCGGTGTGGACTCTCCATGTTGACTGATCATACACCTCGGCAGGTAGAGGTGTAGGTCTTGTGTTGACAGGCCCGTACAAGGTAACAGCCTGCTATGCCCTCAAATTCATTTTCAATGCCTACAATAATGAATCTAAGTATGAAGCCCTCATTGCTGGTCTTATGTTGGCTAAAGAGATTAGCGCCAAACACTTAGAGGTCTACTCAAACTCCATACTAGTCATCTAGTAAGTCTGAGGCGACTACAAGGCTAGGGACAACATGATGGCAAGGTACCTAGATAAGGTGAAGATCCTTCTAGCCGAATTTCCTTCATGGAGCATCACGAAGATCCCCCTAACTCAAGAATTCAGTGGCAGATTAGCTATCTAAACTGGCCACCATTGGGATACAAAAACTAGAGGTGAGGGATAGGAAGATCTTTATAGAGTACCTGCCGGAGTAGAGTATAACTTCAGTCTTGGCTAATGTCATGGAATTGACAACTGCTGGACCATAGCTGAACTAAATGGACCCCATCCAAAGTTATTTGGAGTAGGGCATGCTCTTAGTAGACAAGAGGGAGGGGAAGAAGCTTAGATATCATGCCACCAACTATACATTGGTCGATGGCATCCTATACTATAGAGGTGCTAGTGTCCCTTGCTCAGATGCTTGCAAGAAGGTGAGGGCCTGTATGTTATGGAAGAGTTGTACGCTGGAGTGTGCAACAACCACATTTAGTCCTAAGCCCTTTACCTTTGAGAACTTTGGCTTAGGTATCATTAGCCCGATGAGGCGGGACGTCAAATTAGTAGCCCAAAAGTACTCGCAGTGCCAAAAGCATGCCCTTATCAGTTATGCACCCAATATGAGTCTCTAACCTTTGACCAACCTGTAGTCGTTTGTATAATGGGGTATTAATATCCTTAAGGCTTTTACCCAAGGCTTCAGGAGGACAGTAATTCATAATTGTTGCCGTCAATTACTTCACCAAATGGGTAGAGGCTAAAGTGGTCGCAAAGATAACAAAGAGAAGTGTTGAATCTTTCATTAGAAACAACATCCTCTCTCGATTTGGGGTTCCTTATGCTATTGTCATGGACAATGGATGATATTTCAACAACCCCAAATTCAAAGAATTTAATGACAAACACCATATTATGCCACACTTCACTTCGGTTGCCCACCCCCAATCAAATAGACAGGTTGAGGCAACCAATCGAATCATCCTGAGCAGTTTAAGGAAGTGAGGAGACAGAGCCTATGTTGCTTGAGCGGATGAGTTGCCCAACATCCTGTGGTAATACAGGACCACTTACTGAACTTCCATTAATGAAACGCCCTTTCATTTAGTGATTGAATCTAAGGTAGTCTTCCCTATTGAACTTGAACTCCCTAACCTCCGTACTCGAAGCTTTGATGCCACCCTTTACGAGTCCATATTGCAAGCTAGCATCGATAATATCAAAGAGATTCGAGACATTGCTGTAGCTCAAGTAGCTGCATACTAACATCGAGCCGCCTAGTACTATGATCAAAAGGTTAGACATAAGGAATTTAAGGTTGGCAATTTGCTTTGTTGGAAATTAGAAGCCATTGGCTTGTGAGAAGGATAGGGTAAGCTAGTCCCTAATTGGGAAGATCTAGTCAAAGTAAGGGAAAGCTTGGGCAACAATGTGTACAAATTAGAATGATTAGATGGTGAGCTCATCCTGTATACATAGAACATCAACAATCTTAGACTTTATTTTGACTTGTACGCATGTAAATCCTCTGTAAATGATGAATGAAAGTTACATTTTATAATTGTTGTCCAACATTCTTTCCTTCTCCTCTCATCATCCCAGTCCACAAAAAAGGTGAATGGACCTACTTTTCGAGCAAGCCGGAATGCCACCAACATGACTCTCCTTGGGTAACCTTGACAAGGGGAAATGCCCTTTATATAGAGGAACTCCCAATTTTTGGACAAATAAAACACCCCTTACACAAAGGAACTCTCACTTTTCGGATAGGTTGGAACACTACCGACTTTACCCCCTAGGTAACTCGGTAAGGGAAAACTGCCCTTGCACAGAAGAACTCTCACATTTTGGATAAGTCAAAATGCTACTGACCTGACCCCCTCAGGTAACCTTAACAAGTAAAAACACCCCTTATATAGAGAAACTCCCACTTTTTTGATAGGTTAGAATGTCACTGACTTAACCCCCCTCAGGTAATCCCAGCAAGGGGAAACACCCCTTGTACATAGTTACTCCCACAAAAGGTAAAAAAAAAAAAAATGCAAGTCTAGAAGTGTACAATATGGGACATTCATAAAGTTAGAATTTCATTCATAAATTTTCAAATTACAAGACTAAGGCCAGCATTTTAACTTGAAATAAAAAAAAAAGGAATAACAAAATTATTGCCTCAAATTAGCTAACTCCAGCAGCTCTGAAGAGTTTAAAGCTTCAATTTGCTCAGAGTGTTGATCTGTGGTTGACCCTTGGGAAGGTTGGCTTTAGGTTGAAGTGGCACTAAAGGTTACTTATAAGGGTCAGCAAAAGGATCACCTGCATCTTGATTATCTCGAGAAGCATCTTCTAAGGTAGCCTCTTATTGAGCTGTTGGGATAGAAGTAGATGTGGAAACGCCTTGCCTGACCCCAGCAGGAGAAGGGATGCCTTATACATCGTAGGCTACTTGAGTGGCCTCCTTCTCTCACACCTCGGCCTCCCTCTTTTCTTGCAACGTAAGGGAGTCCAAGAAATCCAAGAAACTCAAGTCAAGGTTGAAATGGTGGGAGAGTACTTGCCTCCTTGTATAGCGGGTGCAATTGACGAATAGGGCTTCTAGCTCATCCAACCATTTGTCCATCGTTTGATAATCAGCTATGTCCTTCTTCAAGGTGGTGTCATTAAGGACCTCTTTACTTTCCATCTTAAAGATAATCTCCTCCATCTCTAAAACTCTTCCCTGCAACTCTTAGACCTATTGCTCTAACCCTACCTTCAAACTGACTAACTTTGGTGAAGTAGCTTTGACACTTTCACACTTAGACGCCTTCATTGCTAACTCGATTTGTAACTTGGCAATTGATGTCTTAGCTCAGTATTTTCCCTCTTAAGTTGGGCCTTGGCCTCCTTCTCCTCGTCCAATCTTTGAGAGAGGTAAGCCTTGGTCCTTTGTTCATCTTTAAGCCAAGCTTTCAGGTTGTCGGCCTTCTTTTCTACCTTTTCGGTAGTATCTCTCTCTCACTTTGCATCCCTTAACTGTGCTTTAAGCCTCGCCACTTGCACATAAGAGCGATGCAAGCATCGGTTAGCTTTGGAGAATTTTTCCAAATATTTAGTTGTAGAGGACTCTACCTTTTACAGGTCCTTCCTAACCTTACGTAATGCCTCGCTCAAGCCTTTTACCTCTTTTCGGGCAACATCATATTTGCTTAGTTGAAGCAGCACCTGGCCATAGTATTGCAAAGAAATGTGAACCAAGGATAGTTCAATGAAAGGGATGTAGCACATTAAAATAAAGAGGTTAAGGCTTACTTGTTGCATGAGTATGCTCAAACGGCCTGCCATCTTTATGGCATCAGCCCCGCTTACCATGGATAGCCCTTTGAGTATGGCCCAGTTACTTAGGGTATAAGATCCCAACAAGGCTTGGTAGCTGAGAATTTGGTGTCATAGCATAAGGTCATTGTCCCAGACCTCTCACCTAGGCCTTAGGAGCTTCCCCCTGACTCTCTTCATCTCAGACTCGGGAGCCTGGCTAAGTAACTCTTCATTCTAGGAGACATACAGGACTTCCTTGAACGAGTCTGGCTCAATCCCCAGGTATTTGAACTTATTGAGGATGTCAAAAAACTCATCCTTAAGTTCATCTATACACTTGTCAAGATGAGCCATCGACTACTCTACCCAAGACGTACGGCTTAAAGGCGCCCTTGCTAGGGGTCTCCATTTCTTAACTTCAGGCCCTGCATCCCCATTTATTTTAAGGGCTTTTCTCTTTTGCTTACCACCTAAAGTAGGGTGGCTACCTTGACCATCTCTTCTTCCTTGATCCTTGGAGGGGAAAGCATCTGAACATCTTACTCTTTGGTGTCGGTACCCTTATCCCCCACAAGAATAGGCTCGGCGGTGGGGATGAGGACAAGGGTAGGAAGAGTTATGCCTACTGTCATGACTCGAGGGGTAGCCTAGTCGTGGCAAGCATCGTACATCGTACAAAAGACTGTAGATAGATTACCCTTTCAATCAATAATCCTTTATGCGACATTAAGGCTATTATTACAACTAATAACCCAAGAGTTATGCAAGTGCAAATAATATCACAATACAATTATAATAACATGACTATCAAACTATAACTA
>JAMXBB010000535.1:0-10034 GCA_024138015.1 Lumnitzera littorea | reverse complement strand
GTGTAGTTGATTTTGGCGAATAGGACAAATGAATGGACTAAGACATGGTCACCCTCATCACGTACCAATTATAGTCCTTTAATGATCAATATATGGCCTGACAATGTAAAATTGTGGCCCAGAATAAAGTATGTACTCTAAGTAGACATATATTGCAGGAATTTAACATGTATAAAATGGTATATTATACCTACCATTCTACAAATCTTTTCGAATTACACTGACACCTTCTATTTTTAAATTTCTGTGATTCCCCCTAACACATGCGGACCCGCAATCATGTTTTTTTCCCCACTATTTTTGAGTGACCTTCTAACTATTTTCAATTGCATGAATTTTGTAGTTCATGTTGAGAATAACGTGAAAGTCTAAACCTCTTAATTGTCTATTTCTAAGTCATTAGTCTGGTGGGAATAATTATCGGCTGTATTGTCCTGATCTGAGGGAAAAGTTTACGTGTAAGGATATTCTGATTAATAAATTTACCTCGTTACATTGAGGAACGAGTTCCGTTTCTATTATGATGTTGAGTTTTGAGAATGTCCCGAACAATGTGTTGTTTGAAAGCGGGTAGTTCTTCCAGCCAAAGGAAATAAGTTGGGTGCTCTGTGGAGGTGCCAGAGGATGTTGTTGATCTATCATCACAAAAGAAACCTCAACGTTTTATAGCCAGAGAAAGATTGAAGATATAACTTTAGCTGTTTTGGAAGATCGATTTTGACAATACACTAGCATATGCGCTTGATGTTGTTGATGGGACTAAGTCATTTGAGCCATTTAGTATTTGAAAGCAATTAGGACTAATTTTGTAAATAATTGGCTTGGTATAGCGATAATGGATTTCGAGTCCCTCAGTTTACTGTAGATATTGAGTTTGGCCTACGGAGGAGCCGTTTTGGAGCATGGGAATGTTATGAGACCTTGCAATTCAAGCTAGGGTAGAAGCTTATGAAGTAGCTTGATTTTCCATTGTTTCTAATACAAGATCTGCTTAATAGTTGTAAGAAACCTGATATCTTTATTGGATTTGGTGTTTTCAAACATATTCAGTTGATTAGGTTGAGATATAGAGAATTGCGTGATTAATGGACCTATAAAAATATACTAATCTAGTGACCAATCAGTCACTGATTCATGTTAAAATAGAGTAAATAAGGCCAATAATTAGCTGAAGATTTGAAGTTGATATTAGTAGACGAAACATTGTACACGTATATGCAGATTTTAGCTATTTTAATTTTTGTTAAAAAATTTCCAAGTATGTAATTTGAATCTATAAATATAAGGTTTTGGGGATAGCATGAAATGATCTCTTATTTTTGGATTGTTAGAATGCACCCTAAGAATCTAGTGAGAATTTTATCTTAAATAACTTTAGGGGATCTATTTTCTAAGATCATTAGTCTAATTTATCATTTACCATACTATTTCCTTGAAGTGGGCAAAGACCATCTTATTCTATAGTTCTATAAATCCCACATAGCATGAAGTCAACAAACTGGGTGGAATGCCATTTTCTCATAAGGTAAGTTAATTTTAATTTCCCAAAATCCGAAACAAGCCTTTGTGAGATTGTTTATACGTAGCTAAGACTATTATAATCTAATGATATAAATTGATCTCTAACGAGATAGACCATGTCAAATATATCCCTCCTACAAATTGAAATATCTAGTTTAACTAGTCAAAAGAGATCGTTTATATAAGGGATTTGCTCACCATAACAATATCATCATATGATCTTTGTTTTTTCGACAAATAATTTAAGCAGTTACAATAAAATTTTAAAGATTACACCATCATTCAACAAGGATAGTTGTCTTGTAGGTCTAGATGATGAGTATGAAGTACATAAGCAATGAATAATTATTTTCTCTTATTTTATTGAAATCCACTATTTGTGGGCAAAGCTATTTACCTACTAGTATGATTAGAGAGAGAATGACAAGGAGAAGGAACAGGCAAACCTGGAGTCTTAAATGCATAAGTGACAAATAAGGGAGCCCAAGGAACTCAGGACATCAACCTTGCAGTTCTTGAGCAATTAATATTGTTATTTGCCTGAACGTTATTTGATCTTAGAAAGTAGAGTTTTCACAATAGAATACTGTTTTTCTAATCTCTAAAAAGTTGTTTCTAATGAGGAGGAATGATTGAATATTTATAGGTTTTTGGGCTTGATAACATCTGTTGGATCATCCTAGCGACCAATGAACAAGATAAAATTTTACTCATTCCATAATTATTTGGAATGTATTTGCAAGGGGCTTAAGGCCAATAGCCTTCATCATGATGCATGTGTCTACATAGGAAAGGTCAAGGCAGATGAACCGATCTAATGATCCTTATTCTAAGCCCATTAAGCTTAATTTCCTTAAATCATCCTAATATAGGCCAAACTCCTAAGACCCTACCACCCAGTCCAAAGAGTCAAGCTTCAAATAAATATTGAGCTTAGCCCAATAATTAATATAACAATATTAGCCTTCTACATATTGCCCCCTAACCAAAATTTTTAGAAGGGGTCTAAGTATTATGGGTATCAATTACTTATTTTGAATAGCTAGGTCGCTACTTGACATATGTATGCTATGAATTAGCTACACCACCGCTAAGCACACTCCCATAATTAAAACCCTCATTCGCGCTTATAAACCCTATAAAATCAATAGTCTGAAACTTAATTTAAGTCCGAGTATCCTAAACTATGTCATGAGTCGATAAAGGTAGTAATAATAAAAGTTGATAGAATTTAATAAATCCAATAAAACATTGATAATAAAAATCCTAGAAATGAATTGAAACCTAAATCGCGTACCAAAAACCCTAAATCCACAACTACCCGAAATCAAACCCGAACTTGATCGAAACCCTAAAACTATAACTTTAAGCTTATAAAATAATTAAAGATTACTTAATAGTGATATAATCACAGACAATTGCAATTATCGACTAAATCGCGTAATCGCATAAAACTTTTAGCAAAACCATTAAAATAAATTGTAAAAATTATAATTGTAACGGTTACCAATTAAATTGATAAATTTTCATAAAATTTCAAAATTAATTTATAATTATTATTTTTATAATTTTTATGTTTAGAAAAATTACATATAATTACTTCTATTTTCCTTTTTCTTCTATTTTCTTTATTTCCTTTCCTTTCTTTTTCTTCTTTTCTTTTCCTCTTCTATTTTTCCTTTTCTCTACATGAATTGTAGTAGCTGCCCATGTGTTTTTTTTTTTTTCTCGGACATGTATCAAACAATTAAGGGACAAAGGACAAATTAATAAAGTAAATGTCATATCTAATTTAATGCCTAATCTAAATGGATAATGATCTTGTATTTTTTTTTTTTTATTTATTTGCTTTCTTCTACTGATCTTCACGTCCTAAATATCTAGAGAAAAAAAAAAAAGAAACCAAACCAAAAATATAAAGTAGAAAAACAAAAGAAAAGAAAAGCTAAGTAAAACAAAACAAAAGCAAAACAAAGTTCAAGAGAATTAAGAAGAAAAAAGAAGAAGAAGGAGGAGAAAATTAAGGATATTACCACCATATTTAGGTAAGTGTATTTATTTTAATTGTATATATGTATATTATATGGTATGTACATGTATATACTAAGTATTTTGTTATATATTTCATTACATGTATATATATAGATACATAAGTAGATAAATTAATATATATGTATGTATTATGTAAAAGATACGGTATATGTATCTATACATATATGTAAGTATAAATAAGAATACATATGCTAAGTATTTAGTTATTCCACTAATTAAGTATTGCTAGATATATATATATATATATATGCATGTACACGAAATTATATCTATGTATGTATGTATTATATATGTGTGAATAATTAGTATTTGGTATATTATATATATACATGTATTAGGTATTTTTTCATTTATGTATTCAAGTAAGTATTTTTTTATGTATAATAGGTGTGTATAATTCATGTGAATATATGTACATGTAAATATGAACATAGTATTTAATATATATATGAGTATATGTATAATAGTAGGTATAGGTATGTATATTTATACTTGGCATTTTTATTTTTATGAGAATTTTTGTATATATTTACACATGTATTAGGTTGGACGTTATATGTATGTAGTATATTATTTATTATATTTCGTATTTTATGTATATATGTATATGTTTAATACAACTGTATAAGTATATATGTATAGAAAATATAAATACAACCATATTATACTTATACGTATAGTATATAGTATTTAATTAAAGGCAAAATAATTTACTACATAAAGTATAGTATACGTATAAATGTATGTATATAAATAGTGATGTATATACAAAAATACGAGTATACTTAAATAGTGTATACAATATACCATATTAATAATTTAATAAATAACATAAGTTAATAAATATATATATGTAGGTATTGTAAATTAGGAAAAGAGTTAATAATTAAGTAAATTAGAAAAAAATTAATCAAGTATAATAATAAGTATTCATATATATATGTATATTGTAAAATACAAGAAAATTAATAAAGTAGAAAAAAAATTTTGAATTAAAAATTCTAAAATCTTAAAAATAAGTAACTAAGGTAAAATAAGCTTAAAATAATAAAATTATCAATTATATGATTTAAATAATTATTAAATTATAAATATACTAAGAAAAAGTTGAAATTAATATTTTATAACTTTTTAAATTAAAGTAATAAATTTTGTGATATTTTTATATCACAGTTCAAACTGTGAGTCACAACATCCAAAATAGACCTTACTATGAGAAAATACATCCGAAAACGATCAAAATGGACTATAAATTCATAACAATTTGAGCTAAAATAAAAAAGTTATACGCAATTGAATAAAAAGCTTGAATCAATAATTTCGTGTAACTAAGTGAAGTAAATATTATAAATTACAATACTAATTTAGTTTTAAATTCTCAAACTTACAATTTTCTATATTCCTTACTCTCGGGTGATCTTAACCTTGACTCTGAGTTGCCATTGGATTATTATGACCCTTATGTCAATTATGGCTTACTAAGTTTTTCCTAATGATCTCACACTTGCTTGTGTTTATAATTAACAAATATAAATTATGATTAATAATTAAATGTTGTTTGGGACTGTGTTATGCTTATGTATAATAATTGTTTGTTAATGGTGAATTTACTTTAAAGTATGATAACGTATTGATTGTTGCATAGTAGATTCGTTAGGAACTGATTATTTGTGACCTTATTGATTATTGAATAATACGACCTAATTTTACTCGATTAGAAAAAGGTTAACTTGAAACATGCATAATCATATACTGTATAATTAATTCCGGTCGTCACATTACATGAAGATAGCGAGAGGCTATACGTAAGTTGATTATTTGATTGTTATAGATTTCGTATGATGCACACATGCAATATGACTTTACCTTCACCTATGAGATTATTAGGCGTTGGAGGCATCAGCAGCCTAGCTAAGGGTCGAGTCTAGAGGCTTCTGTTTAGAGGTGAGTGAGGGCTACATGAATCTACTCACAACCATACATACAATTTGATTTTTATAAAACTGAGAAAGGATATACCATTATATTTTAAATACGAAATGCGGAGTTTTGTTATGAGATAAATTTTAATATGATACTCGGATCTGACTGTACCGATGTATCTCTAACCTTGACTTCGGAGGACATTAAATCTAAGTTGCATATAGTACCTAGTTACTTGCATGTATTTGTTTGGCATACTGATTGACATACATTCATTTGATCGAACTTAATTGATGTATAACTTGATTGCTATATAGTCGAGGGGATTATCTCACTAAACTAGTTAGCTTATACCCTTCTAGTCTTCTTTCGTAGGGTAAGTTATTCGTGGAGTTAAGCCACCGCATGTCCAAGGTTAGTTGTATATCAGGGGGTCGATGTGGGAGCAAAACATGATCAGAGTATACTCGTGATAGTTTATTTATATTATGGATCTGATTATATAATAGAATGATATTAGTTTGAATTAAGAAGTATTATAGGCTTCTTATTGTGAATTCTTATATAAATAAATTGTGTTTTATATTTCCTTAATTTATTATTATTATCATGAAATGATATTACTCACATTTGCACAACTCTTAGTTGTTAGTTGTAGCTGTAGCTGTAGCTGTAGCCTTATGTATCATGTAAAGGATTATCGATTGTAAGAGAATTCAATCTACAGTCCTTTATACGATATATGGCAACTACTACGACTAACCCTCTTGGATTATGATAGCGCTTATGCTGCAATTCATTTGTTACATTCCTCAATGCACAAGCTTATAGCATCATTTAATTGTGCGTTGCTTTTGACATGTAAAAGTGCTATTGCCCCTAAGGCAATAAATATTCTTTAGTAGAGCCTTAAAAAAATTCTCATTAGAAGCACTTCAATTAAATAGCAGAAACATATATTCAACATAGATAATTAGGAAGGATTGACTTGTAATACTTGATACTATGACTTCTTGTTTTAAGGTTCCATCAAAATGGAGATGCATTAGACTATCCAATCACAAGTTGCTTAATCAAATTAGTTTCTACTACTAATTGTCATAGAATAAAAAAAAAAAAAAACTAAGACCCCATTCTCATTATTTCTTCAAGCTAGCTTCTTTTTCCTAATTGAGCCCATCATTACAATCAAATATGTTGCTTCTTCTTCTTTTTTTTCTTAACTATTATAATAAAATTCCAAATGTAGAATGAGGCTATACACGATTCTTTAATCTACTATCCCCTTTATTAATTAGGATAAAAATAATAACTCCCAATCTTTTTCAAATCCTTTAGTTGCCAAATATATCTCAAATCGCCACATATATATATATATGGCAAATTGGTTAACCAACAAATTTTTTTTCTATCTCTTGCTTTTTTTTTTCTTCTTATGTTTGTTAAATTATCTACCTCAAGCTTCAAAATTACATGGCATAAATCTTTTGAACTCTTCTATGAATGTCCTCTTACTAAAATTTCATTCATAATATCTTTACAAAATATTTTGATACATATCATATCACATTCCAAATACAAACATATCTTCTAAATCTACCAACTTCCAAGATTAAATCACCTTTATATCTTTTTTTTTTTTTACATACTTGTAACTACTATTTATATATAATAGTCACTAATTTTTTTTGCCTTTACTCTATACTCATATCGTTTGAACTCCAGTCTTCGATTCACTAGCTCGAATTGGTTAACGCTTAAGTTGTGATTCTCTTTCGGAGGAAGCATAGAGCAACTTCAACACTAATCAAGTCACATCTTTACCAAGCCACATGGTAATAAGAACCTCATTATTTATTCTTTTTTTTTTCTTTTGCAAGTTCTTGATAATTTCTGATCGAATCCACTATCATGATTCTCTATGATACTTATTCTTTTCTTTTTTAATGTTTGACAAGTAGTTGCCACAATGGCATTCATACTTCTTCTATCCTTTTGCTTTTTCAAATCCTCTTTTCTTACTCTTTGACATGTAGCAAAGAATTAGCCTTTTCGAAAAGATGAAGCAAAGATTATGTGCAACTTGACTTTCATTACAATTATGTCTGACGATAGCATTCTCATTGGAAAAAACAGTAAGTGTTCTTTCCTTTTATTCGATTGTGTTCCTTCAAATAATTTGAAATAACACCCCCATATATATATATATATGTATAATATATATAGTATTCATTTAAATGCCATATCCTTTATTGTTTGTAGAATATCATGAATATTTTGTTACATTAGTTGTCCTTTGTTGCAAGAAATGAGTTTTTTTTAACATACCTCCCCATCCTTATATTAAAATATATTGAATTTGACTTATTGTATCCTTTATAAAGCACATATGCATAAATTAGGATGTTGGCTTCATAGCAAATTTGGACGTGGCTGGCTTTGATGCATAAATGGGGCTTGAACTTTTGATTTCATGGACAAGGATGGTCATTGAATTTTGTCAACTAATTGGATGAAGATCTTCAATTTCAATCAAAATATAATGCCATAATTTCATGATGACCTTAGACCTCAATTCATGCATGTAGCTGTGACTCAAATTGTCCTCATATATATCTTTCTTTTTCTTTTAATATTGTGGAATGATTGCTTCTCTTATGAATTTGATGTCATAAGCTAACTTAATTCTTGCATACACTTAGAATTGTTTAGTGACTACTTCGATGATAACTTGTCGGAGACTTGCACTGTGATGAATCAATCCCCACATAGATAATCATAACCTTTAAACTTTGCTGATTTTAATTAAGAAACTTCCAACTTTTTCAATAGATGACATCCCGATCATGTGCCTTGATAATTCTCTTATTTGGATCATTATACCTTTTGCGTAACCTCATATAGATACCCTTAAGGGTAAGCATGTAACAAGATCTTAGTAAATACTTTTTTTTTTTCTCCTTACTTTACCTACTTGCTTCAAATATCATGGCTTTCATTTTTCTTTTTATTACAAGAAATAGAAGAAGCGGCCTTCACCCTTGAAACAGTTATTTTTCGAGTTATACAAAGCCTTCCTATTGCTTACTGGTAAGTTCAACTCATACTAGCAATATTGCAGTAACTTGAGTCATAGTTTCTCCTCTTGATGTTGCACTTTTTTGGCAAAAGAGATAAAGATCAATCCAAGTCAAAATACAAAGTCAATGAAGTGAAAAAACTTGTTACTGCATCAAGATAAACATTTGCTACCGATCCTAGGTTCTTTGGGACAAGTCATTGTATGAGTCCATCTCTAAAGACATATTTTAGGAGAGGACCAAATGTCAAGAAGCCCACACAACACCTTACATTAATGGTAAGCTTTAATTTATTGAGAATGAACCTCGTGCTGATTCTAGAGAGACCGTCAGGAGAAATTCAATGTTGTGCTTTAGAGCAGGAAGAGAGAGTTACCTCTCTATAATACCAACTTGCATTCCCGAAAGAGCCACCCTTTGGATGGGATTATTGGCTGAAATATAATATAGCAAAGTCAAAATATACAACTCTTTTGTAGAAGGCAAAAGTCCTCCATGTTATTGTCACTTCCATTCAATTACGATTCCCATATATGAGTGGAATGGAAGCATCATAAGCCATCATTTCATGGTGGAGTATCCAAAGTTTCTAGAGATATTATCAATAGATATTTAGTATTCAATACCGTTATAAGCATGGCAGGCATTCTCCCTTTATCTGGTTTTCCACTTCAATTGTTCTTCACTTCCCATTTTATTTTTCAAAAACTAGGTATGTCTTTCTTGATCATGTTATATGTATGTATGTATGTATGTATGTATGTATAGCACTTATCAAGCTTTGGCAAAGAAAAATTCAAGAAGGATATTATGTTGTTGCACATTTATTATTTGACCATCATATAATTAAAGAAAAAAAAACACAACTCTATTTATATACCCTAAAGGTTTCCATAAATTTCCACTAGATTTAAATTGACCTAAAACTAAATGCTTCAAGTTTGACTACAAGCCCATAATATACATATATATCTTACGTAATCATTTACTCACAAGATCAAATAATACCATCATTATTTTTGTATTATTAATCTTAAGTTAAGGCATATGTTAGTAGCTAACATGTCAAGTATGAAGGTATGAGAAGATTTCATCCTAGACTTTAAATTTTAGAGAGGTCTTACCTAAGTGTAGTACCCACTTCCTTGCCATGAGTTCCCTTTTTCCCCCTCCACACTCCTATTAGCCCTTCTTCCCTTAAATCTCTAAGGTTGCATTCCACTGTTCATTCAAAAGTTGTTGTACTTACTAATGATTTTAGGTGATCATCAAGAAGAGGAAAACAAAGATTTCATATCTTTAATTTGGTGTAGGTGTGTAGTGCTATTCTCTCTTTTGTTTGTTTGGAGGGGTATATAGTAATAATGGAGTTGAAGTAGAAAAAAGTTAATAAACTAAATAAAATTTTGAAGATGGGGGAAGATTATGTGATTGGATAATGACATTAAAAATGATGTG
>JAMXBB010000534.1:0-10035 GCA_024138015.1 Lumnitzera littorea | reverse complement strand
GCATGATAATTGTTGTGAATTGTGAATCTACTTTAAAGTTCAATAATATAATGTTTGATGCATAGTAAATTCAATAAATTGATTGTTTGTGACTTGGAATGATCACTGATTAAATATAACTTAACTTTTATTCGACTAGAAAAGTTAACTTAGATCATTCATGAATCATGTACTGCATAACTATTTCCGGGCAGTCACATTACACGGAGGTAGCGAGAGGCCATACTTGGGTTGATTATTGATTGTTATTGATTTCATACGGTGCATACATGCGATATGACCTTACCCTTGCCAACGGGATGACTAGGCGTTGGAGGCGCCAACTGCCTGGCTATGGGTCGAGTCTAGAGGCCTTCGTTTAAGGGTGAGTGAGGGCTGTGTGAACCTACTCACAATCATATGTAGAACTCATTTTGATAAAGCTGGTAATGGATGTACCATTACATTTTAAATACGAAACGCGGAGTTTCGTTATGAAATAAGTTCTAATATGATACCTGGATCTGACTGTACCGAAGAATCTCGAACCCTGACTTCGGAGGGCATTAAATCTGAGTTACATGCAGTACCCGGTTACCTGCATGTATTTGTTTGGCATACTACTTGTTCATGCATTCATTTGGTTGAACTTAACTGTGGTATAACTTGATTGTTGTATGGTTGAGGGAAATTAACTCACTAAGCTTTTGTAGCTTACGTCCCAACAGTTTTCCCTTGCAGGTTGCTAGATGATCGGGCATGGGTTAAGAACTAAGGGTTGAGTGCCAACATTGAGATGCATAGAAGTTAGACTCTGAGGACAGACTATATGGTTCATCTAAATTATTATATACTACGTTTAAGTTTTGTGACTTTAGTAAGTTTAAATTTTTAGAACTTCATTACCTAATCTTATTATTTGGTAGGGGATACCGATTCTCTATGGTTCTGTTGGACTGTGGCTTATCGGATATCTATAGTCACATATATGTAGTTGTAAGCTAATTATATAAATAAATAAAAACTTTAGTGACTAATTATTTAGAATCTTGCAATCTCTGACTTGCAAGATAATTTTCAAATCATGGGTGCACACATGATTTGAAAATTTTAGGCAATCTTACTAGGCTCCTGTTAGGGTCATGACAAGGACAAAGTAAGAGATAAGATAATGAAAATATCTATCTAATCCCACCCTTAAATTTAAGCATATGAGGAAAAATTTTAAGACAAATGGTAGCTACAAAAATGTAAGTTACAATGTAGAAGATGGGGAGAAAAAGAGGGAAAAGGAAAAAAAAAAAAGAAAACAGGAAAAAGGAAAAGAAAAATAGTAAAATATTAAGTTAATGTTTTCTAGAGTATATTTCATTTTTATGTGATAATTAAAAGAATTTATAATGCAATTTAAAAAGAAACTAGAGTATAAAATTAATGTATTTTATTTAGTACATAAATACCTAATAAATAGCTAAATTGACTCAAAATAGTTAAATCGATACAAAATTAGCACAAATGTATACAAATATGAAATTATAAATATTCACAAAATAATATCTAAAATTTATCAATTTTATTAACTAAGTGGTCATTCTTTACATTTTTGAACATTTAGAGGTTATTTCTATTCATTCATTAGCGATTTTTAGGTGATTATGTATATTGATCAATAGTCATATTCAATTAGGGTTATAGTATTACTAAGGTAATTTTATACATTTTATAGGCATAGAGTCATAGTTTCAGAGTTTTTATGGAGTTTGAGTTTAATCTCTTGTATTTACACATATAAAGAATTTAAAGTTTTTTATACACGATTAGAGTTTCAATTTATAAATTAGAGTTTTTTATATTTGTTTTAGGTTTCAAACTTAAAATTAAATCGATTTTAAATTTATTAGCTCTGTTGATTTAGGAAAGTTATCTATAGTATTCGAGTTCAATTCCATACTCAAATGGCTAAATTTGCGGTGTTTAAATCCATAGTTCTTTAGAATCATAGAGAATTGGTATATTTTACCAAACGATAATATCATGACCCTAAGAGGGACTTAGTATGATTGCTTGAAATTTTCATATTACGCATGTACCTATGATACGAAAATTGCCTTGCAAGTCAAAAGTTGCAAAACCCTAATTAATTCATCATTAGGTTTTCCGATTATTAGTTTATTAACTTATTGTAATATATAAATAACTGTTGATATCTAATATTCGACAGTTCCTCAGAACCGCAGAGAGTCGATATTTCCTACCAAACAATAAGATCATGTAATAAAGATCTAAAACTTAAACTTACGAAAGTTATAAAATCTAAATATAGTATTAATAATTATATGTAATAATTCAAACTAGCTATATGGTTTATCTTTGAATTCTAATTTGTATGCATCTCAATGCTGGTACTCATCACTTAGCTCTTAACTCACACCTAATTTTTTAGCAACCTACAAAAGAAAAATTTTGGTAAGTAAGCTACAAGTGTTTAGTAAGATATCTCTCATACTATACTGGCAAGTAAGTTATCAAACAATTTATTAACAACCATATAAATGCATGAACACATGGTATGCCAAACAATATATGTAGTTGATCGGTGTTGCATACAACATCAAATTTAATACCCTCTAAAGTAAGGGTTGGAAATTCATCGGTACCAATCACAATCAGGTTCCAACATCTAGGTTTTTAACTACATATATTCCATATTTCACAAAATAAATTTCTATTTTCCATAATCTAGTTGTACACAGAAATTCTTAAGTGTAGCAGTGAGGTGGCATTCACAATCTACGCTCACGTCTTACAAAGGTGGTCTCTAAACTTAACCCCCAACCACCCATGGTTAGTGTCTTTAGTGCCAAATAAACCCACGAGTTAAAGGTAAGGTCTTGCTGTACCAATGCTCCTATATTGTACTAATCAAATCATGTGAGAATCTTACCCTTATAAGGCCTTTCAATACCAACTGTGTGAGGTCACGACCGAAGCATTATATGCAATGTTTGTGCTTATGCATGATCTATTTAATTTAAGTCAAGTCAAATATGATTAAGTTGATTTATGAGAGATCAACCAATATCAACAAACCATTCAATTATGCAGTAATAAATCAAGCATCCAATTATTCAATTATTATATTTCACAACATTTTACATAATATACAACTAATATTCAGACACATACATAACCCAAACCCCCATACATCAAGTTATTAATATTTACTTTATGTGCTAGAGTTATCGAGAATACTCTCTCAACTATAGGGTCTATCAACGGTTGTAATAATCTACTTGATAAGTCGGTATTCATATCGAGATCACTTAACATTTGGGGAATATGGAAGGTAATGAGTATTTAAGTAAAATAACTAATCTATATGCTTACTTAGTAATAATTACTTATATTAGCCATTTATTCATATAAAATTCCTAGTTTTAGCTTTTTCGTCAATAGTGTGCAACTTTTTCATTCTAGCTTCAATTTTTATAAACTTATAGTCAATTTTTATCATTTTTGGACGTACTTTCGTGCAGCTAGGTTTGTTTTAGATGTTAAAACACACATTTTTCAATATGGGTATAAAATGTTACAAAATTTATTGTTTTGGATGCAAATACTTTCAAATTATTGTTTTATGCTTTTCTTTATGAATTTATGATTTAATTAATTTCTAAATTTTATATTTTTGAAATTTTCTTATTTTTAAGTCTATTTTATGATAATTTATTTATTTCACTATTTTAAGGTAAATTTATACTTAAATCATTTTCTTGTCATATTTGTAATTTTTCTATTTTATTAACTATTAATTTCTTATCTTCTTATTATTTTTCTACAATTTGAAAATTTAATTAAATAAATAAGAGTGCTTACATAGCAGGTTCTTATTTGTACACGTGTCCATTTTCTAAATTCTCTTAATTTTTACATTTTTCCAATTTTACGAGATTAATTAATATATATATAAATATACTTACATCTAATTATAATTTATTAATTATTGAAAACTAGTTCTTACTTTTTCCTTTTTAATTCACGGTTTACTTATGCATATGTATATATCTGTAGATATTATCTTATTTTAGGAAATTAGTATTTTGGTATACTTATACTTGTATTATTTAGATAGGTACATATACTTATATTCTTTATATACGTACATATACTTATACATATACTATATGTATATTTATATTTTCACATCACATATTTGTTTATGTTTTCCTACTTTTTTATGTACATGTACTCTGTATATAATATTCATTTATGTGTATACATATATGTACATATACATAACTTTACTTATGTAACTTATCTATGCATATGGATATATATATATATATATATATATAGTATATACACATGTAAATACACTTGTATAAAGATTAAAATTGTATATATGAAATCAAATACATGCATATGGAATTTCTACTACAAGACACCAAGATACATATATCTTACACCAATATGATTTCCTTTTACATGAAACAGCAAACTACATATTATAAAAGAAAATATATAATTTACTTTACCAAGATACTTTGACTTTGAAATGTTGAGATTGGAGCTTCTTATTCCTTCTAAAAATTGATGGTAAGATGATGATGATGGAGTATGGAGTTAAAGGGAGAAGTTTGGATGGATTGATAGTTGGGAATGAAAAGAAAAACCAAGAAAAGGAAATGGAAAAGAAACAAGAAAAGTTGTCGATTCACAAGAGGATTAGCTTAGGACTTGTTTTGTGTTTAACCATTTGTAAAGCAAATAAAAAAAAAAATAGGTGCAAGGGTAGACATGTGTTTGGTGTAAATCATATGGAAAAAGTAAGTTTGACTTTTCTTCTTTTTCTTTTTCACATGGGATAATGTTTCTTGATCTTATCTTTATTGTTTCAATCACAAGGGATATGGATATCCTTGTGCAGTCGAAACTTTGCAAAGAAAAGTGGAAAAAGAAGAAAAGAAAAGAAGGAAAGAAGGAAGGGAAAAGAAAAAGGAAAAGAAAATTATAAAATTATTGGTTTGACTTTCCTAAGAATGTATTTAACTTTTAAATGGTATTTGAAATGATTTACAATGTAATTATGAATAGAAATATGGAATATAAAATTAATATATACCCTTTACTACATAAACATGAAATATCTAGTAAAATTAACTCAAATAATTAAATCAACACAAAACTAGCACATATATATGCATATATAAAATTATAAATAATCACAAAATAATATTCATAATTTTATTAATTTTGTTAATACTCTTTACGTTTATGAATATTTAGGAGTTATCTTCACTTATTCTTAGCAATTTCACGCAATTACGTGTGTTGATTGGTAATTATATCCAATTAGGGTTTTACTACTGTTAGGATTAATTTATACATTTTATAAGCTTATAATCTTAGTTTTTGGGTTTTCATCTAATTCGAGTTCAATCTCTAGCATTTACGTATATATAGGGTTTAGGGTTTTTGTATACAATTAAAGTTTCGATTAAGATTTTTAAGGTTTTTCTCACTTGTATTATATTCAAGTTTAAAATTTTAATCAGTTTTAAATTTATCGACTTCATTGACTTAAGGTAATTAGCTACAATACTTGAATTGACTCAATACTCCAATAGCTAAATTTGTGAGGTTTATAGATAAGATCAGGTAATAAAGATCTAAAACTTAAACATACAAAATTTATAAAATCTAAATATAGTATTAATCTTATCAAAAACCTTAAATGACAGTCTTAACCCTAGTTTGACCCTTACACTCAAAACCCCTAAAATCCTATAAATAAATGCCAATTCTAAGATCAACCTAATCTAGCAGAACTAACCCCAAACCCCAATGGGAAAGAGAGTAATAGTTAAAGCTCATGGGAGCTCCTTGAAACCGATAAAGGGTAAGCTAAACCAAAAATGAATATTTGTATAGATAACCTTAATAATGACTTTAAAACTTTAAAATGAATACTGTAACCCTTAAATGAACCTTTAAATACTAAAATCCTAATTGAAACCCTAATACGTGCGAGCCTTTAAATTATAAAACCCCAATCTATAGTCGAAAACCCTAATCCAACTATTGTACTCTAATTAAATAGTAAAACTATTAATTAATTAGAAACTAATCGCTTAATTACCCTAAAACCGTAATCTATCCTCTAAAACGTACTCGAATAGCAATAATTGTCTTAATTCCTTAAACTAATTAGATAAGATGACCCAATGGGCTTAACCAACTTAATTTGACACATTAAGTCTTAAAATGTGCCTAATTGTGCTAAGTGTACTAATAATTAAGATTAAGAAGCTTAATTACACCTTAATTTGCTAACTGGGTTTTATATCATAATTAACTACAAATCAAGAATGATTAATCATATGAAACCAAAGTAATTATATGAAAATATCTCCTTAATAATGCTAATATTATACTTGGGAAGATAATATGAATCTCGCAAACTTTTGGATTTGAACTTAAAGTCAGATATAAGAGAGCATAAATATTCCTTAGAATTGCTCAAGATATAAAAATAAAAGTTATAATAATAAAACCCCTAAATAAAACGATCCAACCTTATATAATAAGTCACAAACCCTAAGTAATAAGTCGAAAAATCCTAAAGAGAGTAAAACCCTAAAATCATAATCATATACGTAAAACCTTAATATGCAAGAAACCTTAAAATGATGAGAAAATATCAATATACTAAATAAAACCTTAATTGGAAGTCTATAACCCTAATTCAACTAATGAACCCTAAGTTTACCCTAAACTATTCACTGATGATAAATAGTTTCACTAATCACTTGAAAACCTTAAATTAGGAGTCTCATACGTAGTTTGAAAACCCTAATCAATCCTAAATAATAGAGGACTCTAACAAAAAAAGTAACATAGGTCAATGAACTTAATTAAAGTGATAAAATATGGCAAGACCCTAGTTATATCCTTATTAAGCCTACATTACTTAATTAAGTGTAATTGCGATTAATTAGCTTAATTACCCTTTGATCCATCTACCAACTCTCATTACATCTAAATTAGTAGCAAGTCAAACTTAATTAAAAACAAAAAAAACAAAGGATTAATTGAGAATTAAAAGACACTTGTCCTTAAAGAGACAAAATCCCCCCTTATTTAGTAAAAAGTAAACAAGTTGCAATAGTATCAAGAGAGGAGCATGTACTCTTATCCTAAAATAGCCACCTCTTGTCCCCTTTAATCTAGCTTCAATATCTGCCATTTTACTCCTCTAAAACCCTCGTTTAACACCATTCTTCATGTATGGAAAACCCTAGGAAACACTTTTAGGAAAACCTTAGGAAAGAAAACAAAAGGAGCTATCGTACCCTCCCCCCCCTATGCACATTAGCCCCTTTTGGTCCTACTACCACTACACACAACCAAATGATAAGCCACCACCACCAAAAGATCACAAACATAACTTAGTTTCTTGCGGACAAACATTTTCCCTCAAAGGAGTGAGTTTTGACTTCATTTCTAGAAGTCATGCGTGTTTCTTATTCACATAAGTTATACTTATGATATCTTGAGAGTTTAAGATTATAAATACTATATAAATATGTTATAATCATGCACATATCATTTTAGAGCCTTATAATTACACATTCATTCATGTACTTAGCTAGTTTGCTATTTGTATTCTAGAGGTATGGGAGATAGTTTTATGTAGATAACTTGAAAATATGTTGATTAAACTTCATGAAACCTTAAGTGTTATCCATGCCACCCCCTTCTTTGATATGTATCCATCTTTTTTTTCATTATATTAGGTGATGTTATTAGCTTAAAACAATTAAAAATATGATTAAAACAAGGAAACACACTAGAATGAGTGTTGGATGAAAGAAGTTTCAAATCTGTAAATTTTGATTTATTAGCTTAATAACATGATTATTTAGTGTTAAGTATGGTTTAGGACTTAATTAACCAAGTTAAGTAGAGTAATAATGAGTTAATAGCCTAAACTAGTTAAGTTGGTGATTAAAGCTTTAGGAATAGTGTTAGAAACCCCATTAATGAAATTGACCAAATATGGAACACTTAGTAACATGGGTTATTTAGTGGATTCATTAGGATATTTGGTCCATTGGAATAAGTTAGAATCAAGTTTAGGGTCCTAGAATGTAAATTAGACTTAAACTAGCTTAGTTAGTTATTAAAGCCTTAGAAATATGATTAGGAGCCCAATAAATGAAAAGAACTAGATTTGAATCCTAATAGAAAATGAACTTATCTTAAAGCTATTAGTAGGCTTAAGCTCAAAATAATAAGCAAAGTTAGGCTTAAGGCTCTAAAATGCAAGATAAGCCCAAAAGCTCTTAAGAAAACCAAGAATAGAGCTTAATAATTTAGTGACAGAGATAATCCCTAAATTAAAAGGCTCATAAAAAAAATTATAAAAGGCCCATAAAGTCTAAATGCCCATTAAAGCCATCCCTTATAGGCCTTTGAGTAAGTTAAGGCCTTAAACTAATAAAAAGGGTCCATTGGGCTTACAAGAGTAACATTAAGGTCCAAATTAAAAGTTATAGAATTTGATCAGAAACTTAAACTTAAAATACCTAAATAATGGCCCAAAAGGTCAAGTATCAGGCCTAACACCCAAAATTAAGCCCAAAGCCCAAAACCCAAAACTAAGCCCAAATCCTAAAGTAGTCAAGCTAGCACCAGTGACCAATGAACTTGTTTGGCCTAAACCAAATTCTTACATGACTAAACACCTTAAAACGACTTCATCAAATGAAAGAACACTCGAAAACAATGAAAATCGACTATAAAAATACAAAATTTTGACTTAAAACAAGAAAGTTATGACTAAGATACAAAATAAGCACAAATAAAAAAATTATAGTGAAGCTAGTGAATAAATTACATTTAAGATGAGTCTTATTCACCTTAATTACCTTACTCAGGTGATTTACAATGCTAAGTTCAAGACTACCAAGGACTATTGGGAATATTGAGAATTACCTTACTCAGGTGCTTTACGCTAGTATTTAGTGCACTATCTAATTATATATTATAATTGAACTTGATGCATGTTGGGGTATTGGAACTTGTGTGTACCTTTTCTAGTTGAACTATACTTGCAAAATATCTTAAGAAATTTCTGCAAACCTCGCAAATTTAGCTATTTAAAAGTAGAATTGAATCCTAATACTGTAGATAACTTGATCAGTCATTAAAGTCGAGTAAGATAAAAATTTAATAAATTATAAATTTAAATATATTATAAATAGTAAAAACCTTAGAAATTGATTAAAACCCTAAATCGCGTACTAAAACCCTAAATTTGATTTATGCACCATTAACCAAAATTAAACTCGAATTTGATCGAAACCTTAAAACTATAACTTTAAGCCTATAAAATAGTGAAATAATACTCAATAGTGATATAATTGTACTAAATTGTGTAATTGCATAAAATTTTAACAAAATCATTACAATAACATGTAAAAATTATAATTATAACGAGTACCAATTAAATTGATAAGTTTTCACAAAATTCCAAAATTAATTTATGATGATTATTTTTATGATTTTTAGGTTTAGAAAAATTACATATATTTATTTTTAATTTCCATTTTTTTTCTTTCTTTTTCTCTTTTCCTTTCTTTTCTTCTTCTCTTCTATTTTCCTTAGCTCACATGTGATTTTCAACTGAAAAATTTTAGCAGCCCATGTGCTTAAAATGAATGTACATGTGTCACCAATTTAATGGAGAAAGGACAAAGTAATAATATAACTATCTAATCCTAATTGATATCTAAATGAAGAGGATAAGCTTCTCTATTTTTATATTATGTACTTCAAAAAAATCAAAAACATTTTACACCCAAATCTTGGAAATTTACAAAATTGAAAACACAAAAGAAAAAAAAAACAAAAGAAAGAAGAGCAAAACAAAGAAAAACCAAACCATAAAGAATAAGGAGAAGAATAAGAAGAAAAGAAGAAGAAGAAGGAGGAAGAAAAGAAGAAGAAAACCAAAAATAATTAGGTAAATATAATTATTTTAATAGTATATAT
>JAMXBB010000533.1:0-10045 GCA_024138015.1 Lumnitzera littorea | reverse complement strand
AATGCATATCATATGTAAATACATGTATATTATATATAATTCATCTTCATTTATCATTTTTATAAATTAAATAACTTATATCTAATATCTTATTATTTCTAAAAATTTGAAGTTAACGTTTTCGACAATTATTAGTTTTTTCGATAAATTGACATTTTTCTTAAATTAATCTTTTTATATAGCTTATTTTAAGAAATTGACTTTACTTGAATTACTTTATCTAACTTTTTTAACTTTATTGTAAAGTTTAAATTGAAATGGATAACATAGCTCGTCGCCCTAAATTTAGGGGCTCGGATCCTAAGGTTATTAAACTAACTAGAAAACCCTAGGTATTACATTACCTTTGCCTTGAATTCCACAATCATCTTAGGCTTGTTCTTGGCTAAAGATTTAAAAAAGTCTCCATGCATTTTTACTCCATCTATCATAGCATTAAGTGGCATACTCATGTTGTAAACCCCTAAAATTATCAACCTAGCTTTTGTAATAGACTCGACTATGTTAGATAATTTAGGAGTCGACAAGGCTAATGAAAGTGAAAACCCTAAAAGAATTACTCAATCGCGTAAAGAATTTTTCTACCCTAAATGTTTCTAAATGCTAAAGATTTTATTCAAAAGTGATAGAAACCCTAAAAATGATTATCTTAAAGACACATGTGTACTAATCCAACATGATATACCCTAAAACCCTAATTGATAATATAATGCCCATCTTTTGTACAATTCACTAGTAAAGGGTTAGAGATGACCCACATTCATACTTATATGCTTTGAATCCTTAGGTAATCCATTAGAAATTAAGATAATGAGTCATAGATTATATTCACTTTTTAAGTAAGTGATTAAGATAGTTTCACTTATAGTTAGGGTAATAGTTGAAGATTAGGTTATATGTAGTGAACCTTAACACTCAAATTGGTACTTTTTGCATTTGTTATTCAAAGTAGTTTATCAAATGAGATATATAAGCTATAAAGACCTAAAGTAAGATCTCATCAACAATGTTTACTAATCAATTCATCAAATATCTCATTTCCCCTCATTTTCTTCATTTTTCCCTTAATTTCTCTTAATTACTACATTATGTGCACAAAATTACACATACTTAAGGAATGTTCACTAAGGTAATGCATGTTGACCAAAGTCAAAGGGTTGACCAAGTCAACACATGTTGACTAAAGTCAACATTTTGAAAAGTCAAAAGTTTTAAGAGATAAGGAAAATATCTTAGTTCTTAATGATGATTTTCTTTTCTTTTCCTTTTGATTTTTCTTTTCTCTTCTTTGCAATTGTTGCTGTCCACAATTCTCCCATCTTGGCCCCACCATTTGTTGTCTTCCATAATTGAAACAAAACAAAAGAAACAAAAACAAAACCTCCCTTTCATGCCGTGAACTCCCCCTCCTCTTTCACTTTCATTCCTTTTCCTTTTGTCTCCATAAACTTCAACAAAATTAAAGGTATGTTCTTAAATTGTTTTATGTTACTTTATGTTATTCATTAGTTAGTTAATTAGGTAGATTAGATAAGTAGTTAGATGTTTAATGATGTCTTGAAGAAGAGGAAACAAAGTTTTCATCTTTAAGTATAGAAAGTGAAGAATCATGAAGAAAATTGAAGAAATACATGTGTATGTACTCTTAGATATGTGTACATAAAGAAATACTAAAGAAATACAAGTATGTGAACCTTTATACATTAGTATGTATCATGTACATAACCTAATTTAAGACCATATCTAACTATATATGTATATACTATACTAAATACATACATAGAACTACAAAAGGATGAAATTGAGAGGATTTTCTTAAGGAAAAATTTGGCATACGAATTTTTAGTATAAAAATACGTATCCAATCGTATAGGTATATGAGTAGGAATACATGTATAAATACGGTATAAGTATATGTAGATGTATAAGTATATGTATGTATAAGGCATATGTACATAAGTATAAAGTAAGAAATAAATGTACATAAGACATGTACATGTGACATAAGCATGATGTAATGCTTATGTAATCCAATGATAAGGTGGATGATGACATAAGCATATGATGACAAAGAAAAGATGATGTAAGCAATGACATAAGCATAGGTTTAGAAAATGAGAAAAGTAAGAAAAGTGTAGGTAATTAGATACTTAAATTAGAAAATTCTAATACACCTTCTAAATTAGATTATACCTAATTTAGTATATGAATTGGTAATAACAAAGTAAATTCCTAAATTATAAGAATTTAAGGAATAAAGGATACAAATATAAGTAATAAGAATACTTAAATATTATAACTAAAAATTTCTATAAATTTAGTTCATAATGTAAAATAGGGGTCTTAACATCCAAAACAAACATTACCGTGTGAATATATGTCCGAAAACGATAAAAAACGACTATAAATTCATAAATATCAGAAATAAAACGAAAAAGTTATATACGATTGAAATTAAAGTCTTACCGGGTAAAAGTTAATAGTAGTCTAAGTAGAATTAGGTAATTAAATGTTTAGAATTATTAGTTAATTCAAATACTTATTAGTGTTGTTATCACATAATGATCAGGTGACCCTGAGGTGAACGAGGACCTCCCAATCGATTACTACGATTAGGGCAAATCATTATGGCCGAGTGAGTATTTACCCAATGATTCCATGCTTGTTTTGTGATTGTAGATAGTGGACTTAAATATTATTGTTAATTGATGATTGTGTGGGGTTTGGAAAAATGCCTGTGTATGTTGGTATGTCTTGAATTGTGAACTTATCTTAAATATTGATAATGCTATGTTTGTTGCATGGTAGTATAGAAAATGATTGTGTGTACAATTAGATGGTCATAGCATAATTTGAACCTAATTATACTCGGCCTATAAAAAGAAATTGAGACATGCATTAACATGCATAGCATGGATATTATTTCGACCGTCACATCACACGGAGGTAAAGAGAGGCCATTCGGGGGTTGATATTATTCATTTATTTGGTTCTGTACGGTGCACTCGTACAAAATGACCTTACCCTGGCTCGCGGGAACATTAAGCGTTGGAGGCGCCAACCGCCTGGCTAAAGGTCGAGTCTAGAGGCCTCCGTTTAGGGGTGAGTGTGGACTGCGGGGGCCCACTCACAATTATGCTAAAACTTGGGTTTTTATGAAAATAAAAGAATTATTTGATATAAGTACGGAATGTGGAATTCCGTAGTAAAGTGAGTTCTAGTATAATACCCGGATCTGATTGGTGCCGTGTATACTCCAACCCTGACTTCGGAGGGCGTTAAATCTGAGTTACATATATGAACTAGTTAATTATACGTATTGATTGGCATACTGGTTGATCATTCATTCATATGCTTGAAAATAATGTATTTATAACTTGATTGTGGTGTGGCTGAGGGTTTTGCTCACTAAGCTTAGGCTTACACCCCTTTAGACTTTTGTTGCAGGATAGCCTGTTTGTAGAGACAGGACGAGGAATGCCGCAGGTTAGCTTGGGGACTTGGGCAAGAGCGAGCTGTTATGTGTACTGAGAGAGAACAGTTTATTTAGACTCTTCCCATGTACTTTTCTTTATCTTATTGTTATAGACTTAGACATACTTAAATGTTGTGTAATATAAGCTTTGTAACTTAAATTTTATATAAATATATTTGTGTAATGATATCATGTGAGTCTGGATGTTCTTTGGAAACTAGTGGTTGTAGAGCCTTGTATATTGTGTGAAGAGTTCTTGATTGGAAGGGTAACCAATCAGGGGTTCTTTGTACAGTATACGGCGTTTGCCACGACTAGGCCGTCCTCAGTTCGTGACACATGTTGAGTCTGGAATCTGTACCATTTTAATCGTGAACCAAGCTAAGTATTGTTGAATACTTTCATTAGGCTTTTTATCGATCGTATTAAGGACATAAGAGTCCTTTACCGGTATCTTACTAGCAAGGAAATGCTATAGAAACACTTTTGCTAAGTCAATAAAGTAAGTGATTGTATTCGGGTTTAGATATTTTAACCACATCCTTGTGGCATTTCTTAATGTTGATGGAAAAGCTAAACAAGCAACTGCATCACTAAGGATGTGCAACTTAGCCAGGGTGCCATAATATTCCAAATAGTATTTTGGATCTTTCATTCCATCATATGTTTCAAACTATGGGAGTTTGATATGACGAGGAATAACTTAGTTTAGGATTTCTTAGATAAAGGGGCTTTTCTTTAAGATGAACTATTTGATTTTAAAAGCAAGAGCACTAATGTACGATGGACTCGCACAATGTACCTACTGTGGAGCTTTTCCTTTGTTAACTCTTTTTAGAACAGGGGTTTGAGTTTCTTGAACTCTAGCTTACTTGGTTCACTGTTCAGGAGACTGAACAAAATCATAAGAATTTTCTCTACTATTGTGTTCATATTTGTCATTCTAATCAAGTGACATATTCAAGCATACTAAATTCAAGATTTCATCCTTCTTTATTTCCTTAGCTAGATTGGTGTAGAGTTGCTCCAATTTAGCCAATTGATCATCATTCAAATGGTGTCTCCCATTCCTTTCCAAATGATGGTGGGAAGAGACAACACTACAAATACTCTTTGATGTGTCTCCAAGGTCAGACACATAGAGGAGCACCATAACAAAGTGAACCGAAAGAAAGTAAAAGACTAGCAAAGTCTGGGTAGCTATCAACTGGATATGACATACCAATCAATCTTACTTAGCTTACAATCCACCAGATGTAACTTACCGGTCTAAACCATAGGGTTAGTCGCCACTACTTCTTGCTAAAGGGAATAGATAAGAGTTAAGGATAAATGAGAACATTAGGGTTGCTCAAAAGGAAAACTTGTATGTTTTAATTATCAAAAGGTGTGTTGTCTACGTACAATAAATGGGGTTTATATAGTAGCCCCACTAAGGTTACAAACATACATGGAAAAGACAAAACGGTAATTTACAATTGCGATACATGAATAATACTAAAAAGGGTAAAAGAGATTAATAATATTTTGTATGGAAAAGTAAACAATCCTTCTGGAATATTGTGCTAGAAGGCACGTATCTCATGGTGATTGGTCGCTTTGAAATATAGTACAATTCAAACGAAATGAGAAAAAAGAGGGTATACGATCAGAGTTGACCTGATCTAGATCAGGTTGGTCCTTAACCAATTAGTCACTAATGAATATTCACCTCAGACTGGGGTTAGATCTTAGTTAATTCAACAGCTTGGCTTCAAACAGTTGTTAAGGTCGATATGCTTGAATGTTGTTTGGATTATCGTATGGTTGCTTAGTAGGTAGGCATGCTTGCTTGGAGGGTCGACACGTCTACTCGATAGCTCTAAAGACAATGTTAGTGTATGAGAGAGCTCAATACTCAGGTTAGTAGTAAGGTAAATTATGGAGGTTGAAATAAGAATTCTTGTCCTAGAAGGGGCTATAGGCTATTATTCTCCTTGTGAGTCTTTGGAGTCCTTTAGCTTAGCTGCGCGTGATCAGTCCAGAGGGTTGATTCCTATCATCTGCCTAGGGCTCAAAAAGATTTTCCCTCAAATCCAAAGTAGTCTCGAGCTCTTATGCTTCTTAAGTATTTACAGGGTCTCCTTCTTATTGGTAGGGAATCAAGTTAGATACATTGAAGGTAGAAGAAATACCATAGTTCTCGAGTAGTTAGGTCTAGTAGGCATTGTGGTTGATCTTCTTCAAGACCTTAAATGGACTATCGGCTCGTAGAGATAGCTTGATTTGTCTTAAGTATGAAAATTGCTCTTGGCTGAGGTGAATCCATACTAAGTCTCCTAGTTTAAAAGAAATAGCTCATCAGCTTTAGCTACCAATCTCTTGTTGTCTCTAATTGAACTTAGTAATCTTCTTTGTCATAGATTGGTGTAGGTCTTGCAATTCTTGGGCTAGGTTGACTCTAGATTGACTTTCTTCAACAGTTGTAGGGGTACTGATCAGATTAGCGGAATAGTAGGATTGAGGCCATAGACAACCTCGAATGGAGTCTTCCTAGTGGTGCTGTGGACAATTCGATTGTATGCAAACTCTACAACCGGTAAACACAGATCTTAATCCTTTAAATTTTTTCCCACAACAGCTTTGGGTAAATTGCCTAGCATCCTGTTCATCACTTCAGTTTGGCCATTAGTTTGAGGGTGACTACTAGAGCTGAACATAAGTTTAGTTCCAAGTCTTCTCCAAAGAGCTTTCTAAAAATAGCTTAAGAATTTTGTCTCTCGGTCTGAAACAAATAGTCTTTAGCACTTTATGTAGTCGGACAACTTTCTGCAAAAACAAGTTATCAATATATAAAGCAATATTAGTTCGATGGCACGAAATGAAGTGTACCATTTTGCCGAAGCAATCTATTATAACAAATATAGAATCTTTTCCCCTATATGTCTAAGGCAACCTTAGGACAAAGTTGATGTTGAGGTTGGCCTAAGGTAAGGTTGGTGTTGGTAAGGGCATATACTCTTTATGCAGTTCTCTTCTCCCCTTAGCTCTCTTGCATGTCTCATAACTACTAATTACCTTATGGACATCCTTTGCTAAACTAGGCCAATAAAAGTTTTCCTTCAATAAATTGGTTGTCTTAGTCTCTCCAAAGTGACTAGATAATCCACTACTATGAGCTTTCCTAACCAACAACTCACGTGTAGAATAGTTCGATATGCACAACCTTCGATCTTTGAACAAATAGTCATCTTGAGGTAATATCCTCTAATAGTAACTCCTTCTCAGTATTGCTCGAGAATGGGACTAAAATGAGGGTCATGAGCATATTGTTCAATGATAAGTGAAACTTCTGGTAACTTTGTTTACAAAGTGGTTAGCAAGGTCTATTAACGTGATAGAGCATTGGTAATCACATTGGTACTACCCTTCTTGTGTTGGATTACATAAGTGAATCCTTTCATGAACTCCAACCACTTGGCTTACCTCTTCGAAAGTTTGTTTTGATTCCCAAGATGCTTCAATGACTCATGGTTAATATAAATAACAAACTCTTAGGGTAGTAAGTAATGTTACTAGACAGTAAGAGCTTGAAAAAGAGAGTATAACTATTTCTCGTACATAGAATAATTCAATATAGCACCACTAAGCTTCTCACTATGGTAGGCAATTGGTCATCATTCTTGCATCGAGACGGCATTAATTGGTCATCATTCTTGCATCGAGACAGCATTAATTCTAATGCATGATGCATCGCATTCTAGTTTGAAAGGCTTGTCAAAATTTGGTAATGATATGATAGGGGCAGAGGTAAGCTTTTCCTTAATCTCCCTGCAACTCTACTCAGCTCGGTCATTTCATCTGAACCCTTTACTCTTCTTAGTTACCTTGGTTAAGGGGGTTGCAATGATATTGAAGTTCTTAATAAATTACTTGTAGAAAGAAGCAAGGCTATGAAAACTTCGTATTTCGGTAACATTCTTCAGAGTCTACCACTCCAAGACAGCTTGAACCTTCTCCTCATTAGCTCGAATTCCTTCCCCTGATACTACATACCCAAGGAAAACCACTTCACCCTGACATAAGTTACACTTCTTTAGGTTTCCAAATAACTTATCGACTTGTAAAATATCAAAAATTGCTTAGAGATGTTGAACATGGTTGTTCAGGTCAGTACTGTACACTAATATATCATCAAAGTACACATTCACACATCAACTGATCAGAGGGCGCATCACATAGTTCATAAGCCTCATAAATGTATTTAATACATTAGTAAGTCTGAAAGACATAACCAACCGTTCGTAGAGACCATGCTTCGTCTTGAAGGCAATCTTCCATTCATCACTTAGTCTCATGAGAATTTGGTGGTAGCTACTTTGTAAATCAATCTTCGAAAATATTTTGGCACCATGAAGCTCATTTAACATGTCATCAAGTCTTGGTATCGGATATTTGTATTTGATAGTGATATGGTAAATTGCTTAGCCATCGATGCACATGCGCTGTGAACTATCTTTCTTTGGGATGAGCAAAGCTAGTATAGTACAAGTACTCATGCTCTCCCTCACATATCCTCTCTTTATGAGCTCATCTAATTGTCTTTTCGGCTTAGTAGCTTGCTCATTTTGTAGGCAAGCCAGTTTGGCAAGGTAGTACTATGCCTCGAATTAGGAGTAGTCCTTTAGGAAACTCTTTAGGAAACAAGTTGGAAAATTCATCTATGAAGCTTTGGATCTCTTTAGGGACTTCTTTCAGTTTCTTCATCTCTAATAATCTCCTAATCAATAGAAACATAGGCTTAACGGCCTTTTTAGTAGCTTGGAGCTCTCTTTGGCTCATCGTTAGGGCTTTCTTCTTCTTCTTCTCTGTCGGTCTCTACATCAACTTCCTCATCGTCTTCTTCTATTGCTTCCAACTCTAGCCTTCATCTAGTAGCTTGGTTTGCAACTCCTTTAACTTACTGGGGTCAAATTAAGCGATTGGGTCAGCTTTCTTGGCCATAGCATCACTTTAGAACATTCTTAGGGGGGTTATGATGGGGCACACCTTGGGGTTGTTGCTTGTTAACTTGCATTACAGTGACCAAACTTTGTATAATATTAGTGAGTCTATCGAGCTCATCATCAATTGACTCAAGAGTGTTACTATCATTATAACCACAACCAAGTTGAGCACCATTACTTTAGTCACCAATAACACCTTAAATACTTGAATATGACATAGTGTGATATTTTCCTTAACAGATTAACAACATAAAACAACAACACTTCTACCTTATTACTCAAAACATCTACTAACACACTCTTAGCAGCTTCTATACCCAACACTCACTCGAACAGGACAGAAATGAACTTGCTTTGTTTTCGTAGTGAAAAATAGAGTAAAAGAAGAGTAACAATAGAAGCTTCACTTACCAACATACAAACCTCTACTACACAGCTCACATCTCCAAACTTACTCCATATGAACACACTATAGCAGCTACGGAAGGAACATAGCAAACATGAACCAAAACTTCATTGCAACTTCATATACTCCCTCTTGGAACTGTACTTTGATACCAATGAAGTTAATGCATCTTGGGGTTCGAATACATGGAGGAGCACTACAACGAAGTGAACCAAAAGAAAACTAGCAAAGTCCAAGTAGCTACCGATTGGATATGATACACCAATCAATCTTACTCGACCAATAATCCACCGGATGTGACTCACCAGTTCAAACCAAAGGTCACTTGCCACTACTCCTTGCTAAGGGAAATAGATAAGAGTTAAGGGTAAATGAGAACACTAGGGTTGCTTAAAAGGAAAACTTCTATATTATGATAATCAAAAGTTATGTTGTCTGCGTATAACAAATGGGGTTTACATACTAGCCTCACTAGGGTTACAAACATATATGGAAAATATAAAAGGGTAATTTACAATTGGGATACATGAATGGTACTAAAAAGGGTAAAAGAGACAAAGAATATTCTGTATAGAAAAGAAAAGAATCCTTTTGGGATGTTATGCTAAAAGATACGTATTGCATGGTGGCTTGTCGTTGGTCGCTCTGAAATATAGTACAATTCAGATGAAATGAGGAAAAAGAGGATATGTAAACTTGATCTAGATTAGGTTGGTCCTCAGCTAATCAATCACTAATGAATATTTGCCTTGGACTGGAGTTAGATCTTGATCAATTCGACAACGTGGCTTCAAACAATTGTTAAGGTTGGCATGCTTGAATGTTGTCTAGATTATGGTACGGCTGCTTAGCAGGTAAGCATGCTTGCTTAGAGGGTTGGCACATTTACACGGCAGCTTTGGAGACAATATTAGGGTTCAAGAAAGCCTGATACTCAAGTCGGTAGTAGGGTGAATCATGGAGGTTGGAATAGAAATTCTTGTCCTAAATAGGGCTACGAGTTGTTATTCTCCTTATGAGTCCTTGGAGTCCTCTGGCCCGCCTACGCATGATTAGTTTAGAGGGTTGTTTCTATCATCCTTAGTTAAAAGAGTTTTAGATACCATGTTTGGAATTTGAGCACATACAGTGGCAAAATGTTGTTGTCAAAATTTGGGAAAGAGGGGGGGCAGAGGACTC
>JAMXBB010000532.1:5000-10051 GCA_024138015.1 Lumnitzera littorea | reverse complement strand
ATTATCTAATAATGTATAGTAAGAACATTCTATACTCTACATTGTAGAAATAGAATCTATTCTATTTGAAATAGAGAATAGGGCGGGTAGCGGGAATCGAACCCGCATCGTTAGCTTGGAAGGCTAGGGGTTATAGTCGACGTTGATTCCTAATTTTTAACGTCTCTAATTCAAAACCGAACATGAAACTTTGGTTTCATTCGGCTCCTTTATGGATGATGGATAAATTCCCAAATCGAATAGATAGATATATATATCTAAGAAATAGATTTCTATCTAAAACGTGAACGAAATAAAAAAAATTTGACCCATAACATCTATGTCAGCTTTTCTGTTTGAATGCATTCAAAACAATTTGCTTTCTAGACGATCCCCCTAGAATAGGGAATCGGGCATTCTAACAATATTCTTAGTTACTTCGTTCTCTATTTCTATTTACTAGAATCCTTAGGAAAAGTATTTGATTTCCACCGAGCTAAAAAAATATGTCGATGTTTTTAGTAAACTAAAGACATCTTTTAATAGCTATTTTGCTTCAATCTTTCCGATATACATAGAAATATACCAAAAATGGAAGATTTCGATTTAGTTACGATTAGAAAGAAACTTTTCTATCTTTATCCATGGATCCTTTACTCATACTCATTAAATTGGAAGTATTGATCCAATTCATAAAAAAAATTATGTTTCGCAATTTGATAATCCAATTTTTCAATTTCTAATTGATCCTTGAAAAGAAATCACGAGAATGTATATTCTTCCTCGAATCCTTCATTGAGAGGTAAGGGAGTAAGGCCTTTTAAGAAATAAAGTTTTTGCTCGGACAAATCAAATCGAGGGATCCCTTAACTAGAGAAGCGATCAGTAAAACGAATCACACTTTTACCACTAAACTATACCCGCTCCAGTGCGATTATTGTATATAAATGAACTTTTTGTCGAACAAGCTAATCAGACATAATTAAGATAGGATCAGAAAATAATGAGCCAAATTCTGACATTGGCGTGTTTTGTCCGTAGACCCAATCTGATTAGATTAGGAAAAAAGTACTTATATTTATATTGAAACTTTTTATATTTAAACTCATATTTAAAAATTGAAAATAAATGACAAGTTCTTTCTTTTGATGAAGGATTTTTGACAGATATGGATCGAGAAAACTATTTCTGTCATTCATGACATAAAAATCCATTGAACAACAATCTCCAGTTCCATTTTTTTCTTTCAGTATTTTTTCTTTCTTTATTTCCATAAATAGAAAAAATAAAGAATTCTAATTCTTTCGAATTAGACTAAATAAGAAGATTATATTAGACTAAATAAGAAGATTATATTAAATAATAAGAAACGAAACGAGACTTTTATTCTATTTTTATTCTATAATTATGAAATTCTAAAAATTTCTTCTCTATCAAAAATATGGAAATAGTCCTTCTTTTGTTGTTTCAATAACAAGTATTTTGATTTTGAAAAAAAAAAAGAATTTTGTTTATGAGTTCAAACAAAAGATGGCCCGGCTGGGTACTGACCAGGCCAGGCCGTGATTTATAGAAATGGGATTGCTTAGGAAAGTTGTATCTATTTATTTGGATATGTATAAAGAAAATAATATATTAAAGAAGAAAGAAAGGATTTTTTCAATCCTTTATGTAATGTAAAATAATAATTATCCTTTTCCGATTGGGAGAGATGGCTGAGTGGACTAAAGCGTCGGATTGCTAATCCGTTGTACGAGTTTTTCGTACCGAGGGTTCGAATCCCTCTCTTTCCGTTGATGACTTGGTATTTTATTTATTTTTCAAATTTCAAATTTTGGAATTTTTATTTAAAGGTGTGCAATAGATAAAAATGTTAATAGATAACAATCCTAAGAACATTGAAAAATGAAGCAAAACAAGTCAAAAAAAAAAAAAAAAAGAAAGACCTCTTTTTTTATTCTTCGCGTCCAGGATTACGTCCTGGATCATTAGATAGGAATCCAAAGATGAAGAGAGAAACAAAGAATATCACTACTGTGTAAACAAAGAGTTTGAGAGTAAGCATTACACAATCTCCAAGATCATTTTTTGGAAAAAAAAAAAGAGAATAGGTTCTCCATTTTTATACCATATATCCTATTTTGATACCAATAAATGAAATGCTTTCTATAAACTAGAAAAATAATTTTCCGAAATTCATTTGTAATTTGTAATAAGAATCGAGTCTTTCATTACAAGAAAAATTTTCTTTCATATCACCGTGAGCTCTAATAGGTCTTTCAATAAATGAAAAAGAATTCGAATGAGAAAATGGGATGATTCAGATTTATCTTAGCTATCGTATTGAAGAATTGTTTAGATCGAGGGTTCATACACTTCTCTGACCGTATCCATTGTTAGAATTTTTTTCTCGGATAAATCATGTCTAGGACCGTATTAAAGATCTCATCGAAAACTTACAGCAGCTTGCCAAACAAATGCTAAGAGAAAAAAGAGAACGGGTATTACTGGCATAACATCTACGATTGGATTCAAAAAAGCGTAGGCCTCAGGTAATTTCGCTAAGAAAAAACTACTCAAATAAAGGGGGGAATTAAGACAGATACAGATCAAACTAAAGATATTAAGCATAACAAACATTTTTTTGACTTCGAGATAATTGTATTTTGATTGAGTTATTAATATGTTATTGATAATTGCTATACGGTAAAAATTACGAAAGTAAAGTAGACCCAAAAATCCTTCTTTCAACTTACCCAATCAAAAATCCTTCTATTCGCAATTGAAAATAGAAGAAATCATACTTTCATGCAATATCTTAATTGAATTATATGTAATGATCAATAAATTCGGTTTAATTCTATATCTACGTGTGTCAAAATCCTAGGAACAATATAGTCTATAAATTTTTGGACTGGATGGAATTGACGAACAACCAATCCCTATAATACTGTTTATTAGTATCGAATCGAAATCGAAATGGGGCGTGGCCAAGTGGTAAGGCAACGGGTTTTGGTCCCGGTATTCGGAGGTTCGAATCCTTCCGTCCCAGGAAATATTTAATATCTCTATTAAATAGAAATTTATATCTATTTAATATAGGTATTAGTCTTATTTTTTTAGACTCAAAAAAAGATTATCTTTTTGAACTCCCTTTTACTTAGTAGAATATTGGATTAAGAGTATAATTTTGGATCGAATATGGATTCCTATGGAATGGCTGGAAGGAAAAAAAAAATAAATGACTATTCATGATTCCATAATTGAATCAATTACATACCAGTTCCAAACTCCAAACTAGAGGAATGTTATGGTAAAACTTCGTTTGAAACGATGTGGTAGAAAGCAACGTGCGACTTGACGGACATAGTCAGCTGTGGGTTTTTACACCCACCATTTTGATATTATATAGGAATGAAGATGCTCTTGGCTCGACATCCTTTATTCCAATAGAACCTGTTGGGTTCTAATGGAACTAGTACGTGATGTAGCTCGAGTAGAAAGTATTGATTCATTTCTCTGGGGCAAGGATCTAGGGTTAGTGCCAATTAATAAATAAGTTTGACAACTTCGTAAGTATATTTTCGATCTAGAAATCGAAAGGATCCAATTCGAATAAGTTTCAAATCCAAAACAAAAAAGGAAAATTTGTTGGGATTAGTGAAACACTTTTGATCAAAAGTGTATCGTGCGGGAATCAAATCACCCGTTCGTATAATTATTTGATAGAAATAATTCATAAAAAGGGGCATGTTGCTGCCATTTTGAAATGATTAAAAGTCACCGAAGTAATGTCTAAACCCAACGATTTAAGTCAAAGATAAAGTATCTTGGAACAAGGAAATACCCTTTTTTCAATTGTCTCGGCAACTCGATGGAGAATGAAGAATTGAAATATATTCGAAACGAGACAAACAAAAAAAGGGGGGATTAGAGACCGCTCAAAACAAAAAAAAAAAATGAAATGCCTAAAGCTTTTCTTTGGAACTATTTCAGAATTATCCAACTTGAGTTATGAGAATACAAATTTATTCTTCGATTAAAGAAGAATAAATGAAGTATTAAATAAGCATAGTCTAATTAATTTGATACTTTTATGGATCTCTATTTGAGATTCTAATTCTATACATAGCCATAACTTCGAATTTCTCGAGCCGTACGAGGAGAAAACTTCGTATACGTTTCTAGGGGGGTTATAGTTCATCTACATCTATCCCAATGAGCCATTTATCGAATTGTTGCAATTGATGTTCGATCCCGAAGAGAAGGAAGAGATCTTCGGAAAGTAGGTTTTTATGATCCGATAAATAATCAAACCTATTTAAATATTCCTGCTATTCTATATTTTCTTGAAAAAGGCGCTCAACCTACAGGAACTGTTTATGATATTTTAAAGAAGGCGGGGGTTTTTACGGAATTTCGTCGTCTTAATCAAACGCAAATCAGTTAATGAAATACAAAAACAAAACAGACGAGGGTGGGGGCAGTTCCTGTATAGCTTTTTCGAAATAAAATAGCTTTTGTCTACTATACTATTGACCCCTCCCTCTCCCTCTTTTACTTTCTTCAAACTTTCTTTTTTTTTTTTTTTGATCTAACTTTATTGACATAAGGTCGATAGAAGAAATGAATAATTGGAGCGACGAGAAATAGCAAATTTTGGTCTTCCTGCGATTCGGTTTTTGTTGGAACGTCATTATAAGAAAGAACTAAACCTGGGATTCTTTCCTATTTCTTCCCTAATTTCTTCTTTTACCTATGCTTTTCTTTTTCTAGTTATGTATATTGTATATCTAGTGTAAATCCAAGCCAACACAAGTCTTTTATTAATTTTTTTTTTCAGTGCATTCTTTATCTAAGCATTCATATTGACAACAGTGTATTGACCGAATATAATTCGGTCGTGTCGAAACAGATCTATTTATCTTTCCTAAGTTCGGTTTGTGATTTGACTTCGAAATTCACTTAATCAAATTTATATGTCTTCGTTCTATTTCTATTTCTTAGGATATAAGAAGTTGTTTTTGTATGAGATAAAAAAAAAAAAAAAAGTCTTTTTTTTTTTTTTGATT
>JAMXBB010000531.1:0-10054 GCA_024138015.1 Lumnitzera littorea | reverse complement strand
ATGATTTAATTTAAATTCGTATTGTTAATATTTATATATATTGATTTAATGTAATATAATATCACTTATATTTATTGAGATATATGTGAGTTTTTAATATAACATCAAAATTTGCATCTAAATTTATCCATAATCATATATAATTATAATATTATTATTTATATCCCCTTTGTAAGCCTAGTGTTGTCAATCATGGCAACGGGTATGTGGTAGATCTAGCAGTGGGTAGTAGAATCACCAAATCAATAATTAATAACTATTTCTTATTAGCTACGTGTTTAAGATACTAATAAATACAATAATAATTGTATGAAATGAATTCTTTGAAGTATTTTAGGTAAAGTGTATAATCTTTTTTCAAGAGTAGGAGAAAATAGAATGACCATTTTTCTAAATAAATACCTCATATTTAGTTTACCAAAAAATAAATGTTTGAGAAAAAATGAAAAATTTCTTTTATTTTTTATTTTTTATTTTTGATATCTTAATCAACAGCTTCCCTTATAACTTAGTTAACATGCTCTTTATGAGTTTTGTATGCAGAATGATATAAATTGATGGATGACGATCAGTTGGGTCATCAACTTCGATTAAGATGCATTCACATTTATGCTAGGGGGTGGAGGGGTGGAAAAGGTAACAAAAACTCTCAAGGGAATGCAACATTTACAGTTCACACATCACTAATAAAGACGAGAAGAGTGGTCAATTTGATTAAGTGACGTATGTTATAGGTGCGACATGAAAATAATACCAAATTGTACATTTCCCTGAAAGATGCATCTCTCCGCAGAAACGAGTTGCAGTGAGTTAGTGGCAAGCTACTGAAAGCTTCATTGGCAGGTTATAATAACCTCGTTAGCATAAATGAATCAGCTACCTCGATAAGAGATTAACATGCTACCGATCGGATTATAACCAAGGCATTTAAACCTTACTTACTGATTCAAGCTAAAAAGTTGAAAAACTTGAATAATCATAATAACTTATGTAAACAAAGTGCTTGATTCTGCTTTAATTTGAACCAAATCAATAATAGTGCATTTAGTTAACTTCATAAACAAACACATAAAGTGTATTCCTCATCTACCAGTCTAGTCCTGCATTTGGCTAGTATCATGATTATGTTACGTGATTGGTGTTAGTGAAAAAATGAGAAATTACAATTCCTTCAAGGATCAAACGAATAATTATTTTCTAATTGTTATAGCATATTTTTATTTACAAGACTCAAAATAATTATTTATTCTTTATTCCATTGGGGTGGAGGGTAGATAAAATATGTGAAAAAAACATAAACATAAGCTGTGGAGTACAAGCCAAACTTATCTACTGGGTTTACAAACCTTGGTTGCACCACAAATACATGAGACGTTGGGACGCTTCATTACCCCACATATATAAGCGGGAAGAAGTAATCTTATTGTCCAACGTAAGATGTTGCTTCGTCTTATCTAAGATGTAAAACATTCTTCTAAGCATTACTGAGAGTTTGTTAGCATCTTCATGTGCTTTGGAGAAGGTGGACATGGAAATGAGCTTAGAGCCAAAACTACAACAGCAGGATTGCCGATAGGAGGGCAAACGCAATCACAAGCCTTAACCTCGACCGTTTCGATCGGACAAAGTCAACAAGGATAAGGTTTATGCTAACTGAGGCCGCACATTACATGCTTGATATGGTTCTTTTTTTCTTCTTTGGGCATTGGATAATGTAATCTTATGCATCGTCTGGACGTAAGATGTGACCACCAAAGACAGTGACTAAACACATATATAAATGTTACTCTACATATATTTATATATATAGAAAGAACTCTTTCTTCTTTTGTTTGGGTGTTCTGTACTAGGCTACTTAGCTACAACTAGCTCACATTGCTGATAAACAAAAGCACAGAGTAGAAAGAACCACAGAGCTATCGTCTTATAATATCCTCAAACCCCAAGATAATATGGCAAAGAGCAAAATATCGCATCCGAATACCAATTAAGGTCCAATTCTAAAGGAAGTTCACATTTTACTGGCAAGCATGCAACTGAAGAAGACAACACCAGTTACGCGATCGGCAAATTCAGATGAAAATTTATATATTAGGACACAAAGATATCTTTAACACAATCTCCTAAACCCCATGAAAGGCAATGGAAATGGATATGCTAATAAATAAATAAATAAATTACCCCAAACCTAAGTCATCCTCTTGGCCCTTTTCATGCCACTGAACAACCATTTAAGAAAAATTTGAAAGAACCTCGCAAAAAGATAAACACAATTTACATCTTTCTAAATGTGATTTTTCACCCCTTCAAATTTCAAATGCTCCAATAACAATGTGATATAAAAGAAATAATAACAACGAGAAAAAAAAAAAAATATATATATATATATATATATATAATTAACCTCCTTTCCCCAGGTTCCCCATCCATTACTACTAGGATGCATGTGATAATAAGTAGACTCTCATTTTGTATCAACGGGACAGTCTCTTGCTATATGTCCAGTTTCTCCACAAGAGTAGCACCCTCTCCCACCACCATAACCACCACCATATCTCCGCCCTCCCCTACCACGGCCACCTCCTCCTCCTTCACCATATCTCCCACCTCCTTTATAACATTCCCGTGCCAAATGCCCTATTCTCCCGCAATTGTAACAGGCACCACCGCCACCACTTCCACCACCTCCACCAGCGTACCCACCTCCCCTGTGTCTACCACCGCCAAACCTGCCATAACCGCCACCTCCATCCCTGCCTCCGCCACCACGGCGAGATCCCGACGCCATGGTAACATCGACAGCCTTAGTACGGGAGTCTTCGGAGAACTCGACGGTGAATTCAACCGACTGACCCTCGAAGAGTGTACGGAAGCCGTCTGACTGGATGGAGGTCTGATGGACGAAGAGATCGTCGCCGCCTTCGTCAGGGGAGATGAATCCGAACCCTTTCCGAGCGCTGAACCACTTCACAGTTCCAGTGGATCTTCGAGTTTCCTCAGCCATAGTTATATAAGGAAAACCCCAAAAGAAGCTTCTAGAAGGATCTAGAAGTTACGAGAAACAACAAGATTTGCAGGAATAACTAAAGTAAAACTGAAGTTTGCATTGTGTTGTGAGTGTGTCTTCTCTTCTCTTTTGTTGTTTTTTTTTTCCCTCTTCTTCTTTTCCTTTTCCTTTTCCTTTTTTCTTTTTTTTCCGAGTGTTTCCGCTAACAGAAACAAAACCTAAGTCTGACACAAGACAGTATCAGCTTTTTTTGCTTTTGCAGAGGATTGGGCAGTTAAAACTTAAAAGTGTTCATCAGGCTTTAGTGCTTCTATCGGAAGGTTGAGGACTAATTAAATATGGAGCGTCGGATGTGGTGTAATTAGCATTGATTTTAAGGGTTTTTTGAGTTGAATTATCCGATTGGGTCGTCTATATGATATGTGGGGTTATGTTTCTCTTTCTCCACTTATTATGGATTATTGCCACGTCAGCCATAAGGGAATTTGAAAATTAAAATAAAAATGGTGAAATTAAAAAGGTATACCAAATGATGATATTTGTCGCATGAAATTATCCGTTTCTTCCTCCTTGAAATGAATATATAGGGTCAGTTTATTTTTAACATTACCTCCACTCATGTATGATACATAAGAAGTTGAATTTATATGTGAAATCATTGGATTCATACATGAAATCGCATATTAAACCACCTTTTTAGATGGTATATCTATAACATAAGGTCTTGCTAAAAATATATATTAACATGTAGGATATAAATCTAAACTCATATTTTACAAAATATTATTTTGTATTTATAATTAAAATTCTCTCAACATCTCCCTCTCTCATATGAGGAAGAGGAGGACCAAAATCGATATTGTAAATAAAGGTTCGACGTTTGCTTTGATAATGCACCACAGACTTAGGTTGATTCTTATGGCCATAAGAGAATCATTGTTTGCTAGAGAGAAAAACTTTTATAAGGACTCATAACTAGTATTCCGAAAATATAAGGGGAAAAAAGAAAAACTATTCTTCAGAGAATTTAACAACTCCAAGGTATTGGATATCGAAGAAAACAAGGATGAAGACAATAAGGAATGCTATCTAAATATTTCAACTATGCCTTAGATGAAAATCGTTTGCTTCTTCCAAGTTGAAAAGCCTGTCACTCATGCCTAATGGAAAACACCTTAACGGTTGAGGTTATGGCTTTATGGGGCCAAATATAAGATTCACAATTCTAGAGTATGAATTGAGAAATTTGTGGAAAGGGCTAAACAATTTTGATATTGTCCATGTTAATTTTACATTTTACATGGTCTCATGTAATAAAGAAACTTACCTCCACTAATGGTCTATAATGGACCAAAGTTTGTTAATGTTGTCTTTTTAGCTACTAAAAGTGGATGCCAGATATCAAAGTTTTCATGTAAAATAGATTCCATGATCAAATATGCAAGAGCTTCTTGCGGAATATTACTCCCCAATGGAAATTGGAAAATTGAGACAAATTATTGGCCCTATTTTGATATTCAATACATGAAATGCCTTTAAAATAAGGTTAAAACCATAGATAGGATACAATCTATTTTGATGAATTTATTGCTAGCCTAGCTCATCTTCTCCTTACACAATCTTTCCTTTTTCAAGATGGTGTATAATAAGTTGTCATGAAAATTAAGACTATGATCTTTTCTCTAGTGAATTCACCATACTTTACTCATCAATTGAGGAATTCAATATGACCAACTAAGATTTCCTTTTGTAAGGGGCTAAGATCTCATAAGGATACAAGCAAGGAAAAAATATATTTAATAGTAAGGATTTGAGATTTATAAGACTTTGTTGGATGACAAACAAGAGGTTCTTAGCCCCTTTTTAGTTTCAATTGATAGGTAAAGCAAAAGTCTTCATTTTAAAAGGAGTTTTGCAATGAATTAATTTCATTTCGGTTTATCGTAAAGCACTTCCATAATTTTTCGTTGGGATAATCCAAAACCATTGTGGAGCTACAAATGTAAATATAGGAATTATTCAATATGATGATTCTAAGTTATGGTTTGATTAAAAGAAGATAAGAAAAATAACCTTACAGAAGATAGCAGCAGAAAACATGAATTAGAACATGGAAAAGGTTTTAAATAGATTTAGGATCAAATTATGGTAAGAAGGGACATACTTTGCAGAAAAAGAACGAAAATATGAATTAGGACTTTGTAGGATCAAATTAGGCTTAAGCTATTGACCATGTCACCTAGGACGATTAAGGGACAACTTAGCTATAAGGTTAGTTGACCATTTGAGGACTTAGTGACCTTAGTCAATTGTAAACACCCTAAGGTCGATCGAATAACCTTTAAAAGTATCTTAATTTTATAGAAAGGAGGTTTAACTAATTAAATGGAGAAAACAATACATATACTCAATATTTGTGATCTATGTTATGTTGATACTTATGCTACATTATGAAATAGGGGTTTGTTTGGAGCAATAACAAGATTGCAAGTGAAATATAAGTATGTGGTTGCTGTTAATTGTTAGATGTACATGGTAGGTTTATTATGTAAAATCTAATTAATAGTGGATGCTTACTAATCTTGATTGATTGATGTATGTTATTGTAAAAGAAAATCCTTTTGTGAAATCCTTGGAACCAATATAGGTGCACTTTCTAAAATGACTCTAGGAATTTGTCTCTAATTTTCAAAATCGACTATAGAGATCCACTCTATAATTTCAAAACCAAGTTTAGGGAGCATTATGGATTTAGACTTTTAAAAACAAACCTAAGGAGCATGATAAGTTCACACTTCTAAAACCAACATTGGAGAGTACTAAAACATCTACACTTTTAAAATTACTTATAAGAGGGTCATGTAATGCCCCACCTCTCATGATATCTACTTATAATTTTTCTTAACAATTACTGTCTAAGAGACAGTTTGTTACGTCATTTCTAAGTTAGGGATAAAACTAAAACTGCAAACAATTGTTAACTTAACTCTGCTATACAAGTTTCTAATAAAACTTCTTTCAATTAATATAAAATAACATTGTGAAATTTTAGATAATATGGGCCCCATTAAGAGTATCACATTTCACTTCATTGTTCAACTCATAATCCAATTAGGAGAGTAAATATTTACATTCAAAATCTTAACACTAGAAAGCTATAAAGTAACATGGTGACCCTCTTACAAAGAAACTTTTAAGATACGAAACTTTGCAGCTAATCACTCTCTCTTACACAACCCAATTTTTAGGTCTTAGCTTACTTTGACTTCAGTACCTAAGGTTAGATAAGCTAATCCCTCAGCTTAGTTTTTGAGTCAAGTGAGTATAAAATTAAACACTAAAAGTGTAGCCACCAAATATTCTATATCATAACAAGTAGTATATACATATCATATACTTGATAGTCTTAGCATCATCAATAACTTAGCACATGAAAGTCATCAAATTAATATCAACCATACATGCAACGGTTCATGCATCATATAGATGTTGTGCTAGCATAGTTGTCAAAATTATGATTTTACTCAAACGATTCTATGAGTTTATAATTTTAAGAGACTCTTTTGAGTTGACTCATGCATAAACTTATTTTCGTATAGAAACTTACATTTTTAATAGAGTTTACATAGGAACTTACGTTTTTTTATTGAGTTTGTTAATTCTATATATGTGAGTTGAATAAGCTAAAAAAAATGAAAAAAATACAATTAAACTTTCATAAGCCATTAATTGTTAAGGCATTACATGATCTTCCTTATCCTATTTTAATTTTGTTTCCTCTTTTTCTCTCTCTTGGTCTCTTATTTTCTGTTTATAGCCCTTATCTAAGTTTCAAATCTAATAGCAAAGATTATAAGAAAAACTTTTTATTTTACTTTATACCATCAATAATTTAAAATAAATTGAATTGTTTAGTTCTCTTTAATTCATTTCTTTTTTCAAAAAAATAAAAAATTTTATTTTCAACTTTATTTGTCTTTCTTTCGTACATATTAAATTATATATTATTATGAATTTTTTATAATAAAAAACTTAATTTTTATTTCTTTATTTCCAACTTATATTTCAAGTTTTAAATAATTATTATAAGCATATTCATAGTTTTTTTTAAAGTTATTTTACATAAGTTATAAAAACTTATATTTTTATATTTCAATTTTACCAACCCTCTAGCAATTTTAGGTGAAATAGCACGTTTGACAACCTTACATACTAATGTATGTGACATTCACCAGTACTAGTATCCTTGTTAGCTATCTTCTCATTTGATTAGTCGGCACATCTGGACATCGTAATATAAAGTCTAAGAACCTGGGGTAATAAGGAGCTACAAAACTTTGCTTAGTTAAAACCACATGACACTACAAGAAATTTGATGTTCAATAAAGTTTAATAAATGTTACTAAAATGAAGATAAAAATCACAAAAACCCTTATGTAACGTTTATTAAATGTTACTAATAGACATCACCAAAGGTGCATCACAAAAAGTTATTTTTAACATTTGAATGGTAAACATTACAAAAGATGTAACATTTAGTAACGTTTAAGCCTTACTGGTAAAAAACTTTTTATAACGTTTAAGCATTACAAAACTATATATAAATATTGATATAATGGCACCAAATGTTACAAAAAGATGACTTTTAATAACGTTTAAACATTATAGAAAAGTTAATTTAGTAACATTTAAGCATAACAAAAGTAAGACATTTAATAACATTTAAACGTTATTACATGTTACAAATAAACAATTATTAGTGATGTTGAAAAGCCATTAAATTATAACCATGTTATATTTCTTATGTGATAAAACATTACTAATAGATGTGTTCTATATCTTTTATATAACAAATAGTCTTAAATGCTGATGTAAATGTCATATAAAAAATTGCCTATTACTTCAATACTTTTTTTTTCGACATTATAATTGATGTTTTAAACTGATAATAATAAAATATAAAATTTAAAAATATTAAATAAAACTATGATAAGACCAATACATAAAATATGTATTAAACTATAACACTAGCTTCCAATTTCATACAACAACCATTATATCTATAACATTCTACATAAATAGTTTCTCAAAACCTATAAAATACTATTAAAACATATATTTGATTGTCATAAACAATGTTAAAATATAATTGCCTAAACTTTATTATGATTATACTTGATCATCTAATTAGTATACCTAATAAACTATCTATAACAATCAACACTCTTTATTACATTCTTCATCATTATCATGATTGAGTAGTATTGAAGAAGGAACAAATTTCCACTACTTTGGAGCTCTTGTCATAGAGAATGTGCAAAAACTTATAAAATGCATTTACATAATACCGTTGCTTAACAAATCATTATATATAAAAAGTAATAGAGTTTGTAATGCAAATACACAATATATTTAGATGGATTAAAGATATGCCCTATTATCTTGAGTCCATTAACCATATAGTTCATCAACTTCAACATCTGATAATTCAAAATTGAAACTTGTTATTCAAATATATTGGTGGAAAATATGAAATATTTAGCTTACATGACTTTACATTCTTCATAAGTGAGTACATTTGTTAAAGTATTAAAATCATAAAATATACATTGGTCTACAATTGGTTACTATATTTTTAGATAAATTTATAGGCAAGTGATAGAAAAATCTATGAATGTGTGTGTATGAGAGAGAGAGAGAGAGAGAAGAGAGAGAGAACTAGATAGGAGGTAGCATTCATAGGTATACTTCTCCATCTAATGAGACCTAAAGGAATATATCTTCTTTAGATCACTTACTAAATAAATGCATATAGCATATAGAAAAAAAATATTAAAAGAAAGAAAATGTGAAGCATTATTAATATTTAAAAAAAAAAAACTCATCACCTATAATCAATATAAAAGTGTACAACCTTTTGAACCATAGCAATATTGTAAAGAAACATATATAAAAAAGAAGACTGCTTAAATCAACCTTTTGAACAAATTCTAGAAAAAAAAACTTCACTTACTTGAATAAGATATTAACAAAATCGTACAAATATATATACAAGACAAAAAAAAAAAACTAAAATAGATGGAAATAATTGCAAAAAGTGGCTATTTACCTATGCATCAAGATATTGTAGATAATAGTAAACAACATGATAACATTTTCATATTGTCGACAAGTGAAAATCAATAAAACGCATTGTCATTAATCTACTTATTTAACAATTAATACCATAAATTTTTGTCAATTCTTGCATTATGGAAACATCATAATGAAAAGTGAAAAATTCTAAGCAATTTATGAGGGGTAGTAATAACTTTAGTGGTAAATTTTTGTAAAAGTATAGCTAAGTGATGACCTCAAAGAGTAATTGTTGTGAAGCCAAGATCTTTGTTCACAATGTGAGAAATATTATACAGTATAACATATAATACATGATTTGTCATGGATAAGTAAGATGATAAAACTCCTATGTATTGATTTTATGACATAAAAGTTAAAATTTCCAAACTCTTGTATCAATATTGTAGACTTCGTAAATTTAACCTTTTAAACATGGTATTAGACTTGAGTATTATAAATATTTCCTTAAATCGATAAAATCACATAAAATGAAAACCGACTAAAATTTGAAACTTAGAACTTAAAACAAACTTGAAAGACTCTATTATATGATTTGAAAACTCTAATCATGCAAGAAAACCCCAATTCCTACATACATGTACTTTTAAGAACATAAACCTATACTTAATAAAAACTGTAAATATCAAATCACAAAAAAAATTTTTTTAAACTCTATAAAATTATCTTAATGCTTGAAAAGCCATAAATCAATAAAATTATCAATAATTTTGTGAAATCATATAAAACTGATAACAAACAAATCAATGATTATTTTAAGTAATAATATATAACAAAACTAAGCTAATTAAAGGAATATATTAATAAATTTACAAAATTAATTTTACTTATGTACATAAGTAGCTCCACAATATGTATATGTATATATTACTAAGCAATTTCCATCTCTTTTCTTAATCTATCATATGATAT
>JAMXBB010000530.1:0-10058 GCA_024138015.1 Lumnitzera littorea | reverse complement strand
TAGATTGGTGGAGCCACAACCAAATTAGGTAACCTGACCTAATATTAGGTTAGGTCTAAGGCTTACGTGACTTGCCCTCAGGTTAGGCTTGTGGTGCATACTGACTTTCGAATCTCACACCACATTTAAGTGAGACAACCTACCTCGACTCTACTTAACTTGATCCCAAGTTAGGACCTCACATGTCTTACTCTCTTAAGAGCTCCTTTCAGCTCTTAGGGACCTATCCCATCAAGCTCAAGTCAGCATTCCTTTGAGATATCCTCAATCTCTATTAGAGAACTCTACATAATTCCATGAGGATGTGATAAGGATCAAACCCTCAAACCCATGATATCGAGCTAAGGACTATAAGGACTCCCTAAACATATTTTAACTGGAGAACCTTTGAAGGATGATTCCTTTAATGTCCAAGGCTTGTTGTGCTTTAGCCTATCAGAATGTCGAGCATTGATCATGAACTGGATGACCCCTAACCTGACCCCAAGCCTCGAGCTAAAGACCCTTGAGCCTATGCACCAAGATGTCCAAGTAGCTCACTCGAGCATTGAACATCAAATACAAGAGCATTGACTTAATCCAGACTAGGTTAGCTAACTTATCTAGTGCTTTAATGACTTATGTTAAGCTGTCCTCTAAATGGTGAGTTGCTTAAGTTACTAAGGTTAATAGCTTTCAAAAGTAGTTGAGTATCCTGTTTCCTACTTTTGTTGAAGTCATTAATAGCTAGCTAATATGCATCTAGGCACATCCAACTAGCAACACACAGACTTTGCTAACATTTTCTTTCCTTTTGTTCTCTTTGTGGTACTCTCTAACAACACGATACGAGCACTGAATAAAAATTGATTGATTTGAAGACATTTTATAAATAGAAATTTATAAAATGTCTTCAAATCAATCAATTTTTATTCAGTGCTCGTATCGTGTTGTTAGAGAGTACCACAAAGAGAACAAAAGGAAAGAAAATGTTAGCAAAGTCTGTGTGTTGCTAGTTGGATGTGCCTAGATGCATATTAGCTAGCTATTAATGACTTCAACAAAAGTAGGAAACAGGATACTCAACTACTTTTGAAAGCTATTAACCTTAGTAACTTAAGCAACTCACCATTTAGAGGACAGCTTAACATAAGTCATTAAAGCACTAGATAAGTTAGCTAACCTAGTCTGGATTAAGTCAATGCTCTTGTATTTGATGTTCAATGCTCGAGTGAGCTACTTGGACATCTTGGTGCATAGGCTCAAGGGTCTTTAGCTCGAGGCTTGGGGTCAGGTTAGGGGTCATCCAGTTCATGATCAATGCTCGACATTCTGATAGGCTAAAGCACAACAAGCCTTGGACATTAAAGGAATCATCCTTCAAAGGTTCTCCAGTTAAAATATGTTTAGGGAGTCCTTATAGTCCTTAGCTCGATATCATGGGTTTGAGGGTTTGATCCTTATCACATCCTCATGGAATTATGTAGAGTTCTCTAATAGAGATTGAGGATATCTCAAAGGAATGCTGACTTGAGCTTGATGGGATAGGTCCCTAAGAGCTGAAAGGAGCTCTTAAGAGAGTAAGACATGTGAGGTCCTAACTTGGGATCAAGTTAAGTAGAGTCGAGGTAGGTTGTCTCACTTAAATGTGGTGTGAGATTCGAAAGTCAGTATGCACCACAAGCCTAACCTGAGGGCAAGTCACGTAAGCCTTAGACCTAACCTAATATTAGGTCAGGTTACCTAATTTGGTTGTGGCTCCACCAATCTAGGCCTTCTCTTATGGTCTTAGAGTAAGAGTGAGGTTAGATTGGGTCTAAGAGTCTAAGTTCAAAATTTTGTACCAATAAGAACCAATATTAACAGAGTATATGCACAATTTCTATGTCTTTTTTCTTAAATACAACACAATAAATAAAATGATGGTTGATCTCATATCAATAAAAGACTTTAAAGAAAAAATGAAGAAGAAAACTAACAAAATTAAATATGATTAAGTTAGAAATTAACCGTATTAAGTTAGAGAACTTCAATTAAATACATCTTATTCCTTCCTAATTCTTAACCTTATAAAGGAGATTCTCCTTGATTGATGATACTTTCACTTCTTTTTTACATAACCAATAAAATAAACTTATTCTAGAAGTCGTGTCAAACTACTAATCCTCCATCTTGTACAATCATATAAATGCTTTATGGAAATTTTCTATAGAAAAATTATAAAATGGAAAGAATATTAACTAAATACTATCTAAGAATTCTTTATTTATGAACTAGAAATAAACTTACCTTAGTTCTTTATTTAAACAAAAAGGAAAAATAAAATTAGATGAAAATCAATATCCCATAATAACATAAAATTAACTTATCTATTACCTTTGTAAACATAAAAGCAACTTAAGTTCAAAGAGAAGCTTTGGTTAGTTTGTAATGGTTTCTTTTTTCATCATTTACAATAATGGATGTTATGAGATATGCATTGATGACCTTAATGTTTTCATAAAGGGAAAGTTAAAAAAAGAAAAAAAGACACTATTTTACATCAAAGTAGATCTAGAGAAGAATAGAATGGTAATAGAAATAAAGATAGAAATGTCTTGCAGTATGATGAAATCTAAAGTCCATAAGATTTGTTCTTAAAGAAGAGTAGTTTTTGTATAAGTAAATACCCCAACAATACTATTTGTGAGATAGAGAAATTCAAGATATTTCTTATATAGGTCCCATCCACCCACCACCAAATGAGAGAGAGAGAAAGGGAGAGATTAAGTTAAGTTTCCTCCTTTGTCCTTAGATATTTTTAAACTAGTTTATTGTAATGCATGGTCTAATTGCTTTTTTATATGATTCTTACAGTTATAATATAATAGTAATTAAAGGATATGGGGGCCAAAATTTGTGTTTCAACTCAATAAAATGGATAGATAGATAGATAGACAGACTTATACATAGAAGATAGTGTAAAATAAACAAAATGCCTAACGTGAAATAACATGGTTAAGAGAAGAAAAGGATATGCTTAAAAGAAATTGATTGATCAATGGGTTTGATGAAAAATAGGAAAATAGTCAAAAGGTAAAAAGAAAAAAAAAATACTAAGAGGAAAAGAAAGAAGGAAAGAAAGTTAATGTGGAAATGGAAAAAGTTGAGGTGTACAATACAATTAAACACATTAAGCACTGTGATGTAGGATGTGAGATGAAATTGTGTAAATTTGTGGAAAAGGAAATATACATGTCTATGAATGGTGTTATTATACAAATATTTATACTTATTATTATGGGGATATAGTAGTTATTTCACATTGTCATTAATGTTGTATTAATATATATATTGTTATTATTATTTGACTATACAAAATATATTAATATGTATTAAAGTTTATATTTATTGTTTAGCTATAGAGGGAAGGTTTTTATTTTTTAGAATATTATAGATGGGATTAGGAAATTACTTCAAAATTCTTAACTAACCATTGAGAGAGATAAAAAGATAAGTGATAATTATTTCAAGGACAAATTGAGTATCATACTTAAAAATATATTTTTAGACAATGTGCAATTAAAAGAAAGTATTAATTTAATATGATAGAATTGATAATAGGCACACTCTTAAAAAAATGCTACAAAATGATGCTCAATAGTAATGTTTCTAATCTAAGAAGGAGCAAATTTAAGGCCTTGAAATCATATGTAAACTCTAAACTTTCTAAGTTAGGCTCTTAACATGTATATTGCCAATTTATTTTTATTTATGTGGCTTTTTAGGATTCAACGTTCAGATCTACTTATGATTGTGATTTTTCTTAGTAATTTTCACAATAACTTCTTCTTGTTTGTTTTATGGCGCAAATGTGATGAAATTGCTATTAGAACTTTTTATCCAATAAATTAGGGTTGAAGTTTGTAATAGATGGCTTGTATCTAATTTTATGAGCTTTACTCCAATCCAAGAGAGTAGGGCATTCTTCTTGGCCAATGTCTTGAATATCCATCCTTTTTTTTTTTTTATAGAATTAGCATAATTGATGTCTATGTTAATGTTCTTGCCTTCATCTTTAGTCATGTAATGCATCAATATGGGAAAGAAAAAATTTAGTATCTTATTTTGCTAATATAAAGATTCTTTCTCTTTTTTTTTTTTTTTTTTGAGTTTGGTGATATAAATGATAGTGTAAGTTTCTTCTAATCATTAGCTTTATTAAAGAGGGAAACAAAGCCACGGAAAATACCAATTCTTCTAAACCACTTTAGTCATTATTAAAGCTTAAAATTCTATCTTATTTCAGCTAATGCAGATTAAAATTGGTTAGTCTAGAAAGAATCAACACAGCCTCCATTTTTCCTTTCTGTTATATACATCAATAATGTATTCATGTTAAAGGTGTCATATTTTAGTGTTTAGCATATGACAATTTGGATGAGACTTAGATTTTTTAAGGCTATGTAAATAAATTGCTTTTAGCTACAATTGACATGTTAGGTTACATCAAAAACAAGATGAAAGTTAATGATTTTGATAATGTAAACCCTACAGGTTTTAAGCTCCATTAGAAGCTAGACAAGAGAGAGAGTCAATGGATAATCTCAAGAGCCTTAAGAAATACAAAGACAAAACCCCTAAATAAGAAGATTGAAAGCCTTAGAGTGAGTTTGACCCTAAAATCCTAATTGTACACATAAAACCCTAAAAACCTTAATACATGGGAAACTCTAAAATGACTAAAAGACCCTAAAAAATTTCCTAGAATGCTAAAGTAATGAGAAAAACTAATTTAAGTAGTGAAAATAATTTGTTAAGTATAAACAAGTACTTCAATTACCTAAAGCCTTAAGTGCTAAACATGTAAGCAAACCAATAAGTGTAAACAAACCCAAAACCCTAGGGGTACATTTTAAACATAAAGACTAATTAAACTAAAATAATAAAATGTAACAAAGCTTTAGAATTTCTTTAAATATGCTTAATCGAACTCAATCATGGTTAATTGCCTTAATTCACCGTAAATCCTCACTAACCTTCACTATATCTTAATTAACAACAAGATAAGCTTAATTAAAGAGAAAAGACAAGGGGATTAGTTAAAGCATCAAAGGAAAATGTCCTTTTGGGGGAAAGATTATACTAAAAATGGATAAAAGTAGATGTAGTATAAGAGTACAATTTGGGATCATGTGCCACTAACCTAATTTAGCCCCAAATTGTCCCTTCTCTCTCTCTCTCTCCTAATGCCATCAACTATTTCCTTAACCATCTTCACTCTTATTTTCATTTCATTTTAACCTCACTTCTTTCCTCACAAATCACTATCCAAAAACCACTTTCATGTACCAATCCACTAGCCACCAAGCTACATATCACCCACACTTACTCCCTAAATTGGTTGACACACACACACACCATTACCCTCACTATGCTCATAACTATAAGTATGTGTGTGTATGTGTGTGCATAATGTGTAAATCCTACAAGATTATAAGTGAAAAATTAGAGAAAATAGGATTAATTAGCTTATCAAAGTGAAGTTGTGATGGCCTTCCTTTTGTATGTGTGTTATGAGCTTAGTGAGGGTAATGGTGTGTGTGTGTGTCAACCAATTTAGGGAGTAAGTGTGGGTGATATGTAGCTTGGTGGCTAGTGGATTGGTACATGAAAGTGGTTTTTGGATAGTGATTTGTGAGGAAAGAAGTGAGGTTAAAATGAAATGAAAATAAGAGTGAAGATGGTTAAGGAAATAGTTGATGGCATTAGGAGAGAGAGAGAGAGAGAAGGGACAATTTGGGGCTAAATTAGGTTAGTGGCACATGATCCCAAATTGTACTCTTATACTACATCTACTTTTATCCATTTTTAGTATAATCTTTCCCCCAAAAGGACATTTTCCTTTGATGCTTTAACTAATCCCCTTGTCTTTTCTCTTTAATTAAGCTTATCTTGTTGTTAATTAAGATATAGTGAAGGTTAGTGAGGATTTACGGTGAATTAAGGCAATTAACCATGATTGAGTTCGATTAAGCATATTTAAAGAAATTCTAAAGCTTTGTTACATTTTATTATTTTAGTTTAATTAGTCTTTATGTTTAAAATGTACCCCTAGGGTTTTGGGTTTGTTTACACTTATTGGTTTGCTTACATGTTTAGCACTTAAGGCTTTAGGTAATTGAAGTACTTGTTTATACTTAACAAATTATTTTCACTACTTAAATTAGTTTTTCTCATTACTTTAGCATTCTAGGAAATTTTTTAGGGTCTTTTAGTCATTTTAGAGTTTCCCATGTATTAAGGTTTTTAGGGTTTTATGTGTACAATTAGGATTTTAGGGTCAAACTCACTCTAAGGCTTTCAATCTTCTTATTTAGGGGTTTTGTCTTTGTATTTCTTAAGGCTCTTGAGATTATCCATTGACTCTCTCTCTTGTCTAGCTTCTAATGGAGCTTAAAACCTGTAGGGTTTACATTATCAAAATCATTAACTTTCATCTTGTTTTTGATGTAACCTAACATGTCAATTGTAGCTAAAAGCAATTTATTTACATAGCCTTAAAAAATCTAAGTCTCATCCAAATTGTCATATGCTAAACACTAAAATATGACACCTTTAACATGAATACATTATTGATGTATATAACAGAAAGGAAAAATGGAGGCTGTGTTGATTCTTTCTAGACTAACCAATTTTAATCTGCATTAGCTGAAATAAGATAGAATTTTAAGCTTTAATAATGACTAAAGTGGTTTAGAAGAATTGGTATTTTCCGTGGCTTTGTTTCCCTCTTTAATAAAGCTAATGATTAGAAGAAACTTACACTATCATTTATATCACCAAACTCAAAAAAAAAAAAAAAAAAGAGAAAGAATCTTTATATTAGCAAAATAAGATACTAAATTTTTTCTTTCCCATATTGATGCATTACATGACTAAAGATGAAGGCAAGAACATTAACATAGACATCAATTATGCTAATTCTATAAAAAAAAAAAAGGATGGATATTCAAGACATTGGCCAAGAAGAATGCCCTACTCTCTTGGATTGGAGTAAAGCTCATAAAATTAGATACAAGCCATCTATTACAAACTTCAACCCTAATTTATTGGATAAAAAGTTCTAATAGCAATTTCATCACATTTGCGCCATAAAACAAACAAGAAGAAGTTATTGTGAAAATTACTAAGAAAAATCACAATCATAAGTAGATCTGAACGTTGAATCCTAAAAAGCCACATAAATAAAAATAAATTGGCAATATACATGTTAAGAGCCTAACTTAGAAAGTTTAGAGTTTACATATGATTTCAAGGCCTTAAATTTGCTCCTTCTTAGATTAGAAACATTACTATTGAGCATCATTTTGTAGCATTTTTTTAAGAGTGTGCCTATTATCAATTCTATCATATTAAATTAATACTTTCTTTTAATTGCACATTGTCTAAAAATATATTTTTAAGTATGATACTCAATTTGTCCTTGAAATAATTATCACTTATCTTTTTATCTCTCTCAATGGTTAGTTAAGAATTTTGAAGTAATTTCCTAATCCCATCTATAATATTCTAAAAAATAAAAACCTTCCCTCTATAGCTAAACAATAAATATAAACTTTAATACATATTAATATATTTTGTATAGTCAAATAATAATAACAATATATATATTAATACAACATTAATGACAATGTGAAATAACTACTATATCCCCATAATAATAAGTATAAATATTTGTATAATAACACCATTCATAGACATGTATATTTCCTTTTCCACAAATTTACACAATTTCATCTCACATCCTACATCACAGTGCTTAATGTGTTTAATTGTATTGTACACCTCAACTTTTTCCATTTCCACATTAACTTTCTTTCCTTCTTTCTTTTCCTCTTAGTATTTTTTTTTTCTTTTTACCTTTTGACTATTTTCCTATTTTTCATCAAACCCATTGATCAATCAATTTCTTTTAAGCATATCCTTTTCTTCTCTTAACCATGTTATTTCACGTTAGGCATTTTGTTTATTTTACACTATCTTCTATGTATAAGTCTGTCTATCTATCTATCTATCCATTTTATTGAGTTGAAACACAAATTTTGGCCCCCATATCCTTTAATTACTATTATATTATAACTGTAAGAATCATATAAAAAAGCAATTAGACCATGCATTACAATAAACTAGTTTAAAAATATCTAAGGACAAAGGAGGAAACTTAACTTAATCTCTCCCTTTCTCTCTCTCTCATTTGGTGGTGGGTGGATGGGACCTATATAAGAAATATCTTGAATTTCTCTATCTCACAAATAGTATTGTTGGGGTATTTACTTATACAAAAACTACTCTTCTTTAAGAACAAATCTTATGGACTTTAGATTTCATCATACTGCAAGACATTTCTATCTTTATTTCTATTACCATTCTATTCTTCTCTAGATCTACTTTGATGTAAAATAGTGTCTTTTTTTCTTTTTTTAACTTTCCCTTTATGAAAACATTAAGGTCATCAATGCATATCTCATAACATCCATTATTGTAAATGATGAAAAAAGAAACCATTACAAACTAACCAAAGCTTCTCTTTGAACTTAAGTTGCTTTTATGTTTACAAAGGTAATAGATAAGTTAATTTTATGTTATTATGGGATATTGATTTTCATCTAATTTTATTTTTCCTTTTTGTTTAAATAAAGAACTAAGGTAAGTTTATTTCTAGTTCATAAATAAAGAATTCTTAGATAGTATTTAGTTAATATTCTTTCCATTTTATAATTTTTCTATAGAAAATTTCCATAAAGCATTTATATGATTGTACAAGATGGAGGATTAGTAGTTTGACACGACTTCTAGAATAAGTTTATTTTATTGGTTATGTAAAAAAGAAGTGAAAGTATCATCAATCAAGGAGAATCTCCTTTATAAGGTTAAGAATTAGGAAGGAATAAGATGTATTTAATTGAAGTTCTCTAACTTAATACGGTTAATTTCTAACTTAATCATATTTAATTTTGTTAGTTTTCTTCTTCATTTTTTCTTTAAAGTCTTTTATTGATATGAGATCAACCATCATTTTATTTATTGTGTTGTATTTAAGAAAAAAGACATAGAAATTGTGCATATACTCTGTTAATATTGGTTCTTATTGGTACAAAATTTTGAACTTAGACTCTTAGACCCAATCTAACCTCACTCTTACTCTAAGACCATAAGAGAAGGCCTAGATTGGTGGAGCCACAACCAAATTAGGTAACCTGACCTAATATTAGGTTAGGTCTAAGGCTTACGTGACTTGCCCTCAGGTTAGGCTTGTGGTGCATACTGACTTTCGAATCTCACACCACATTTAAGTGAGACAACCTACCTCGACTCTACTTAACTTGATCCCAAGTTAGGACCTCACATGTCTTACTCTCTTAAGAGCTCCTTTCAGCTCTTAGGGACCTATCCCATCAAGCTCAAGTCAGCATTCCTTTGAGATATCCTCAATCTCTATTAGAGAACTCTACATAATTCCATGAGGATGTGATAAGGATCAAACCCTCAAACCCATGATATCGAGCTAAGGACTATAAGGACTCCCTAAACATATTTTAACTGGAGAACCTTTGAAGGATGATTCCTTTAATGTCCAAGGCTTGTTGTGCTTTAGCCTATCAGAATGTCGAGCATTGATCATGAACTGGATGACCCCTAACCTGACCCCAAGCCTCGAGCTAAAGACCCTTGAGCCTATGCACCAAGATGTCCAAGTAGCTCACTCGAGCATTGAACATCAAATACAAGAGCATTGACTTAATCCAGACTAGGTTAGCTAACTTATCTAGTGCTTTAATGACTTATGTTAAGCTGTCCTCTAAATGGTGAGTTGCTTAAGTTACTAAGGTTAATAGCTTTCAAAAGTAGTTGAGTATCCTGTTTCCTACTTTTGTTGAAGTCATTAATAGCTAGCTAATATGCATCTAGGCACATCCAACTAGCAACACACAGACTTTGCTAACATTTTCTTTCCTTTTGTTCTCTTTGTGGTACTCTCTAACAACACGATACGAGCACTGAATAAAAATTGATTGATTTGAAGACATTTTATAAAT
>JAMXBB010000529.1:0-10082 GCA_024138015.1 Lumnitzera littorea | reverse complement strand
TATATATTCAGTATTTTATTTATTTATTTATTTATATATACGTGATTATGTGTGTATATATTTATAAATATAGTGTTTTGATTTTATGATATATGTATATAAATATGCATGTATAATGGTATGTATACTATGTATTTTCGTTATATAGGTACATGTGACCGAATATATATATATATGTATGTATCAAGAAAAATACGAAAATACTAGTATAATATAGTATATATGCATTATGGTATATGTTCGGTATATATATGCATATGTATACAATAGTAATTAAATTGGGTATTTTCAACATATATAAATATATATATCTATGGACATGATTATATATATGTATATGTATTTGTGTATGATGTTATGTATTACGTATTTTCATATATATATATACATATATGTAAGTATGATCATATATGTGTATAAAACATAAAAATACAAGTATATATATGTAGACATCATATAGGTGTGTACATATGAATGGCATATATAATATATTTAGGGTTATATTAGTATATTACATAAGTATATTTATATGCATAAGGATACGTATATTAATAGTATATTATATATATAGAAATATGGGTATACTTAAATAGCACATATATAACATACTATGATATTAATTTAATAAATAAAGTAAAGTAATACATATGAGTATATGTATCGTGATCCTTAAAGAAATATAAAATAACTAATTTACAAAATTTAGTAAAATATAATAATAAATATCATTATATACATAATACGTATTATCCTTATGTACATATTACTTAAAAATACAAAATAAGAAAAAAATTTGAAAATGCATAAATTTCGAAAATGATACATGATACCTATCGATGTTGCCACATCAACATATTAATAATTTAATTAAAAATCGTAATTAAAAATGATAATAAAATAATTAATTAACTAGGAAATGATTAAATAGTAAAAAATGAAGTAATTAAGTTTTAAACCTTAAAAATAACAAAATACGTAAATTTTGGGTTAAATATTTATTAAATAAAACAAATATATAAAGAAAAGATTAAAACCATGTTTTATAATTATTTAAGTCAAAATAATGGATTGTGGAATATTTTTACATCATAATTCAAATTATGGGTTATAACATCTAAAACGAACCTTACTATTAGAAAGTACACTTGAAAATAATCAAAATGGACTATAAGTTCATAAAGATCCAAGCTAAATTGAAAAAGTTATATAAGATTCAATAAAAAGCTCGAATCAATGATTTCACGTAAATCAATAACTGAGTTAAGTAGATAGTACGACGTAGTACATTAGTTTAGTTATTTAATTTCCAAACTTACTTTTCATATTCCCCTAATGTTAGGTGAACTTGAGATCGAGACTGCCTTACCTTTGGACTATTACGATCCTTAACATAATTTATGACCAAGTGAGTACTCCTGATGACTCTATACTTGTTTTGTACTTATAGTTAGTGCACATGAATTAAATATTAATAACTTGATATATAGGGGTTCGGGTTTTGCACGTGACTGACATTGATTGATTACTATGCAAAATACCGTTAAATGTGATAGTTGAAGATTTGGTTATATGATTGATTGTTGTATAATTTGAATGATTTGTTGATAATGTTTGACCATCTCATAAATTGACTTAATCATATTTAACTCAACTAAAATTAAATAGATCATGTATAGAGCATGAACATTGCATATAATGTTTCGGTCGTCACCTCATGCAATTGGTTATGAAAGGCCTTGGAGGGATGGATTCCCACATGATTTGATTAGTACAGTACAAGAGCATTGGTATAATAAGACCCTACCCTTGGTTTATAGGTTTACTTAGCACTTGAGACACTAACCGTGAGTGACTAGAGGTCGCGTCTAGAGACCACTGTTGTAGGGTGTAAGCGTAGATTGCGAAGGCTACCTCACTATTAGACCTAAATATTTATATACTACTGGCTTTTGGAAATAGAAACCTGTTTCATAAAACAAGAAATTTCTATATATATTTATATATGGTTAAAAACCTAGGTACTAGAGTCCGATTATGATTGGTGTCGATGTATCTCTAACCCTTACTTTAGAGGGTGTTAAATATGATGTTGTATACAACACTAGTCAACTACATTTATACTGTTTGGTATACTGCTTGTTTGTGCATTCATATGTTTGTTAATAAACTGTTTGATAACCTGCTTATGAATACAATATGAGGGATAAATCACTAAGCTCTTGTGGCTTACTCCCCAATAGTTTTCTTTTGTAGGTGGCTAGATAATTAGGCATGGGCTAAGAGCTGAGTGTTGAGTATTAGTGTCAAGGTGCTTAAAAGTTAGAATCTGAGGATAGAATGTGTAAACAGTTTGAAATATTATATATAATCATTAATACTATAGTCAGATTTTGTGACTTTCATAAGTTTGAGTTCTAGAACTTTACTACCTAATCTTATTGTTTGGTAGGGGATACTGATTCTTTGCAGTTCTGATGGACTGTGGCTATTCAAATATTCATAGTCACATATATGTTGTAGTAAGTTAATTAAATTAAGAATAAAAGAAAAACTTTAATGACTAGTTTTTTTAGAGTCTTACAACCTTTGACTTGCATAGCAGTTTTCGTATCATAGGTGTACACGTGATATGAAAACTTTAGGCAATCCTACTAGGCCTCCTTTAAAGTCATGACATAAACTGCATGTTTGTTAATAATGCTCGATAACTTACTTGAATGGTAGTGGCGAGAGATAAACTCACTGAGTTGTGGTATGCTCAACCCCCAATAGTTCATTTTGGCAGGTAACCAAAAGTTAAGACTGGGTTAAGATCAAAGTGCAAAGTGTTCCTTAAGCGATTGGATTAAACGGATAAGATTATTTTAATTGACTATATTAGTTAAGCTATATCTTTACAATATGTAGCAACCTATGATGTCGTTGAAGTTTAATTATCTTGTTTTATTGTTTGGTAGGTGATTCCGACTCTTTACGGTCTTAGTAGACTGTGGACTGTTGGGTTACCTAAGTTTCTTATATAAATAAGTAAATATAAGTAAAATGAATAAGTACCCTAAGTAAATATAAGTAAAATAAATAAGTACCCTTAGAAACTTACTAATTAGAGTCTTACAACCTCTTACTTGAAAGGCGGTCTTTATATCATGGGTACACATGTAATATAAAGATTTTAGGAAAAATTATCCGGCTCCCTTGTAGGGCATTATAAATATGAGACTAGCACATATATCTATATATGTATATATATATAGTCATAATTAATCGTAAAATAATATTCGCAATCTTGTAAATTTAATTAATTAATTTATTACTCTTTACGTTAATAAATTTTTAGGAGTTATCTCCACTTGTTTGTTAACAATTTTATGTAATTAAGCATGTTGATCATTAATCGTATCCAATTAGCGTTTCATTACTATTGGGGTAATTTTATATATTTTATAAGCTTAGAGTTTTGGTTATAAGGTTTTTATTAGGTTCCAGTTTACTCTCTTATATTTATGCATATATAGAATTTAGGGTTTTTATATATGATTAGGGTTTTGATTAATAAATCAAGGTTTTTTATATTCATTTTAGGTTTTAAATTTGAAATTTCAATCAGTTTTAAATTTATCAGCTCTATTAACTTAGGGAAATTACTTATAATACTCAAGTCAGCTTTATACTCAAAAAGTTAAATTTATAGGGTTTACAAGAATAACCTATATTTTTCACTCAATTTCCTAAATTTACATTTCAAATTAGATTTATAATATTCTCCTATTATTATAATATTATCAATTTAACTTAATATTTTTTTACTTATTTAATCTTATTATTTCACATATTACCTATTACTACTTAATTTACACATAAAGCATACATCTAACCTCTTCAACACTATAATTATCATCTCTCGTCATCAACTAATATTCTAGGACATTTAGTTACATCCTAAATTAGAATTTAAACCAAATTAATCCTAAATCATAAAATTAACTTAAATACACCCTTTTTACCCATTATTCCTTATACATATTTATTACCTAATATGCATAAACCATATAACTAACTCCTTAAACTATCCAAATATCATCTTACATCAATAATTAACATGTAAGGATATCTAATGACATACTTAATCAGAATTTCCAATAAATTAACATTAAATTACAAAATTAAGCCGACTAATTGCATTTTATGCATGATTTTAGGGCCTACAAAATTTTAGAGAATTAATTTTTGAAAAATCTCTTCATAGCACTATCATGAACATTCTAAGTAGTTTACATAAAAATTTTGAAGTCAAAACTATATTATTGAGGTTATTTAAATCAATATCGAAAACCAATTCGAGTTTAGGGATTTCTTAAGCATGATATATTCTAAGACCCAATTTTAACAAAACAATATTTTTCTTAAAAACTACATGCGAAAATATCCTACAAATACTAAATTTCATAATTTTTCCTAATTATTTGATATTTTTAATAAATAATACAAAATAAAAAGGGAAATCAAAACTCATCAATGTTGCTTGCTTTAGCCACTAAGGCCACCATGGCCTTGTTGGCTGGTTTGAGTGCTGCCTTTACTATCCAGTGATGGTGGCTGTCTACTCCCAAGTAGTCGTTAGACATGTGATCACCTTATATGCCCTAATTGCACATTAATTTGTCTATTTTTTCTAAAAATACTCTCTCTTCTCTTCTTAATCTCTCTTAATTTTTTTCTAAATTCCAAAGTAACCAAAATGAATTATGGAAGAGGGTTCCTGAGTTTATAATAGTGTCTAGGGTTTTTTTCTTTTAATTTTTGGTTGCTAAGTATACTTTATCTCTTCTTCTTTTTTTTTTTTTTTTACTTTCTATCTAGCCTAATTTTATTAGTTGTTATTTTTTCTTTAAACCCTAGCATGCCGTGCCCTTATTCTAAACAATTCTATATTTGTTCACAATTTTTCTTTAATTTTTTATGAATTATCTTTAATTAATTAGTATTATTTTACCATATTTTTGGTAATTTAAGCAATTTCGCATATTTTTACCTATATGTAAATATATATATATATATAGTACAAATAAATACTCATAAATATTCTTTAAGTTATTTTATAATTTTAATGTACATATAGTTTATCTCTATCGATTCGTTAATTAACAAAACTTGTTTTATGTATTTTCAATAAATAACGGGTATTATAAACATAAATCAATATTATAATATTTAACTATTTTATTATTTATTTTTATAAATCCAAATTTATGAGTTTACTTTTACTAATATTCTTAACTTTTTTGTAAAATTTGAGCTCGATCAGATAACTTATTCGATCACCCTAAATTTTACATACTGAATCATGAACACCTAATTGCAAGGCTTATATTAATGTGTTGTATGACTTCCTAGTAAAATAAGCAAATCAAGATAAGTTAGATGGATGAAAATGGATAATGAGAAGAGGGGACGGAGTCACAAATTGTGGATCGTAGCGAAAGAAGGAAGTACTTAGATGCTATTTGCGGTTAGATATAAGATTAGTGTATAGGGCATAAGATTGATTTAAACCTAATAACATTAGACAAACCCTAAAAGTAATGATTACTTGAAAACTTGTGAGTTTAAATGTATGAGGTTATTATGATGATGTGAACATAATTTATAGGAGCTGAATAGTGCATAAAAGGCTCCCATGGCTAGTAAAATGGGAAATCATAATAATGTATGTATACATGAATGAGATGTTAGATGATTTGAATAAATGAGTTGGTCAAATGACACTAACTTAGAAGAGTATTATGTTGACAGGGCTATGACTATTTATCCTAATCTTTATCCCCCACCGATGTCACATAATAAAAAAGGTGAAGGATAATCTAAAGATACATTGAGCGTAATGGCACCTCAAAGGGTTATGCTCTCCGAGTTCATCAAGATAAACAAGTACTTTGAAAGTAAACTCGACGACCTGGTTAAGACGAAAGATTGGTTAGCTCAGATTGAGTAGTCATTTGAATATTATAAGATTCTTGAAGATTTGAAGGTAAACTATGGAACTTCCTTGCTATACAAGGGTGCAAGAATATGGTGGGACTTCAAGAAAAGAACAAGGTTCCAACTTATCACTTAGAATGCGTTCAAAGAAGAGAGTTTAAAGGAATAGATTTAAGATAGTTAGAGGAAGAAGCTTCAAGGAGACTTGCTCCTCATACAAAATAGGAAACAGAAGCATAAGTGAATATGAATGTGAGCTCAAGAGGTTAATGCATCTTATGTATGAAGAATTGAGAAATAGTGACCATTTTTGCATATAAGTATCCATGGTAGGATTGGGTCAAGAGACTCGAGGTAGGCTGTAAGGATTCATACTAAAGACTTATAGCAAAGTTATTGAGAAAGTAAGAGTATTAGAATATGCTAGAAGGAAGTTCATAGAGGGGCAAAATGAGGAAGATAAGAAACCCCTAATCAAGTAAAGAGCTAATGGAAGATGTTGATAAGAGTGATAAAAGACCAAATGAGACATTGGGACTACAAGAGAATGAACCAGTCATAAAGAAGCCACATTGCATAAGCTGTTAGAAATGTAGCCAGGATCATTACTCAAAAGATTGCATATAATTAAAGGGTAGATGTTCTTATTGTGGAAGAAGGGGGCATGAAATAAAATGGTGCTTCAAAAGGAGGAATGTTATAGAATTTTGCAACTATAGAAAGTATGGTCATGACATCTCTAAATGCTATCCGAAATTAGCAACTTCGGAAGAAATCAACTGACTCATTAGGGAATCTTGAGGATTGAGTGTGATTGTTATGAGAGGATTTATTTCAAAATAAACCGTATTGACTTATTATGATGTTTGAAAGTAGTGTTAGTGTAGAGAACTATATGTTAAACATTGTTGAGAAGGTTATTGATTGCATGTGAATTGCTTGAAATGGAACTATTAATTAAGTTTCTATTATGACTCGAGGGTAGCCTAGATGTGGTAAGTATTGTATATTGTACAAAAACCATACATTGGTTTCCCTTCTAATCAACGTCCCTTCATATGACGTATAAGACTACTACTATAACCAATTATCCAAGAGCATATAGGTAAAGATAATATCACAACATATTCATATTAACATAGAATTCATAAAATATCATCACTATATTAGTAATATAGTACTCTAAGTCTCAAAATATTGGCAGATAACCTACAGTAGTAAAGAGGATTACTAAACCCAACTATTGGATAATATGGTATAGAATATCACAGTAACTATACTGAAAAGTCACACTACACACATATATATATTCACTCTTCTCTCTTTGCTTTCACACATAACTTAGACTACTAAATTGACCTCAGGCATGTCTCGGCTGGGTATAGTAAAAAGGTCCTCCTACAACAAAAGTCTACAAAGGTGTAAACTATTAAGCTTAGTGAGTTATTCAAATTAATTATAAGCATAAGAATGCATTATTAAATAGAATGCTGCACAAATACATAAGTTGATCAGGTATTGTATGCAACTCAGATTTAATGCCCTCTAAAGTCAAGCTTGGAGAATATACGACACCAGTTAGATCCAGGTATCATAACTAAACTTATACAACTATAAAACTTTATATTTCGTATTTAAGTAAAAACTATCTATTTGGTTTTGATTTAAAATTAAGTTCCAAGTATGATTATAAGTGGCCCCCCGTAGTCTATACTCACCATTAAACGAAGGCCTCTAGACTCGACTTTTAGCCAGGCGATTAGAACCTTTAACCCCTAGTAATCTCATAAGCTAAGATAAGGTCATGTTGTATGCATGTATTATACTAAAACACTATAATTATAATTTAATCAACCACCGCATAGCCTCTCGCTACCTTTATGTGATGTGATAACTAGATTAAGGATAATGTAATGCATATTTATGCATGATTTGGTTTAGTTTAATAAAATCATATATAGTTAGATCTAATTATTATATGACCAAACAATATCACAAATAGTCAAATTTCTATAGAATCTATTATGCAGCAAATAATTTATTTTCATAATTTAAAGTAATTTCACAATATAGTAAACAACAGCAGTCAGATGCATATCCTAACCCTACACATCAATCAATTATCAATAATAATTAAATATAACTATCTATAAGCACAAATAAGTATGGAATCATTAAGAGTTCTCACTTAGCGATGATAAAGTTTAGGGATCATAGTAATCAGTTGGGAGATCTATACCCTCGTTGAAATCACTTAGTAATTATGAAATAGAAAAGATAATAAGTATCTAAGTGAATTAACTACTTTATTTAAATATTAACCTAAAATCTAATTAAGTTTTCTGTTTATAACACATATTTTCATGGGTTGAGCCTTTTCGTTAATTGTGTGTAACTTTTTTGTTCTAATTTTGATTTGTATGAATCTATAGTCGATTTTTATTATTTTTAGACGTACTTTCATATAGAGAGGTTTGTTTTGAATGTTGAAATTCGCATATTTCATTATGGGCCTAAAATGTTACGAATTTAGTTATTTTGGCGCAAATAACTTTATTTATCGATTTTAAGCTTTTCTTTATTATTTAATGATTTAATTAATTTCTAAATTTTTTATGTTTAGAGTATTTTATTTTTAAGTCCATTTTTCTTTAATTTTTTCTATTTCTTCATTTTAAGCTTAATTCTCCAATTATGCTAATTTTGGTATTATTGTAATTTCCTAATTAATTAATTATTTTTATTTTATAATTTTTTTATAATTTGCGATTTAAGTGGAAATTTTAGGAGGTACTAACATGGTATTACCTCATGGGTCTACGTGTAACATTTGTCATCTCTTCTAATTTTTATGTTCCTCCAATTTTGTAATATTAATATATATACACATATATATTATAATTTATTGAATATTGTATATGGGCTTTAAATTCCCTTTATGGATTCCTTATTTTAAGGAATTGTATTGTTATTATACATGTACTTGTTTTTTTAGATAGATATATGTATTTATACTTATATCATACTAATACTATATGTATATTTATACATGTATATATATGTATGTACACATATTTACACACACACACATATATGCTTATGTAATTTTCAGTATACATGTATATACATATAAATACTTAATTTTCCTTATGTATACATTTATTTACATATTAAGGTAGATATATATATATATATATATATGGCACATTTGTATATATGTATGTACAATCTTATCTTATCTTATTTATTTACATATATGTATATTTCATATATGTATATGTATTAGGTATATATATATAATAACCGTATATGTATATACATATGTGTCCACATACATAACTAACTTATATAACATATCCATACATATGGGTGTATATTTATATGTATATATATATATACATATTTAAATACATTCTTATAAGAAATAAAGTTGTATACAATAAAATTATATACATGTACATAAGATTTTCACTAAAAATACTAAAATACATGTAGTATAACTCCTAATACATAAAGCATAGAAATACATGTATGTATAATAGAAAATACACAAAACCTAAATTACATAAGAAAAATAAGAATAATATGAAAGAAGAGTTGCATGATTACTTTGTTCCTAAGGAAAATTTGAAGATGAAATTCCCTTATCCTCCCTTTGATGTTGTTAAAATATGCAGTAGATAGTAAAAATGGAAGTAGAATGGTAGGTAGGAGAAAATAAGGGAAAACAAAGAAAGAAGAAGAGAAATGAGAGAGAGACTATCGATCCACTTTTTTACGAACACTTCTACACATTTCGCATTAATTTGTAACAAAACAAGGAGATTTGGAGAGGGTTATAGTGCCATCTACATGGTCGACAATTGGGGAGAGAAAAAGAAAAAGAAGATAAAAAGTTTAACTTTGGTCAAAATTTTAGTTATAATAGTACATGTACATGTATCAACTATAAATTGAAAAGGGAAAAGAAAATAAAAAGGAAAAGGTAAAGAAAAAGGAAAGATAAAGAAATGAGTAAATAAATAAATAAAATAAATATTTGAATTTTCTCAAAATATTTCTAACAATATAAATAATAGTTAGAATAACGTATAATATAATTA
>JAMXBB010000528.1:0-10093 GCA_024138015.1 Lumnitzera littorea | reverse complement strand
TGAATAACTCTTTCTGACTGTCCATCGGTTTGTGGGTGATAAGCTGTACTAAACTGTAGTTTAGTTCCTAAAGATCAATGTAAACTTTCCCAAAACTTCGATACAAATCGGCTGTCTCTATCCGACATAATGCTTATTGGTACACCATGTAGTCTAACAATCTCTTTAATATATAGTCGTGCCAACTTTTCTATTGAATCACCAATTCGATAAGATAAGAAGTGAGCACACTTCGTTAACCTATCTACAACAACCCAAATTGAATCGTAACCCGATCTAGTCCTCGGAAGTCCAATTACAAAATCCATTGTAATATGATCCCATTTCCATTGAGGTATTTCTAATGGTTGCAATAAACCACTAGGCCTCTGATGTTCTGCTTTCACTTGTTGGCATGTATTGCACCCAGTCACATATTGTGCTATATCCTTTTTCATACCTTTCCACCAAAACAATGTTTTCAGATCACAATACATCTTATTTCCACCGGGATGTAATGTATAACCTGTATCATGTGCCTCAATCATTATTTCATTCTTCAATTTTGAATTACTAGGCACACAGATTCTGTCCTTATATCTTATCACATTCTCAACATCAATTTTAAAGTCAGGTACATCGCCTGCATTCAACCTTTCCTTGATTTCTTTTAACTTTCGGTCCTCACCTTGTTGCAGCTTAATTCTTTCGATCAAGGTTGGTTGCACAACTAAATTCATCAATTGTGCTTCAGTTTCATGCCATCTGAACTCAATTTCCATCTTTTCAAATTCTTTGATCAATTCTTGCTGAGTAGTGAGCAGTGAGGCCACCTGTTTGTAGTTCTTGCGACTCAATGCATCTGCTACAACATTGGCTTTGCCAGGGTGATAGTTGATGGTCAAATCATAATCCTTGATTAATTCCAACCAACGTCTTTGTCTTAAGTTCAGCTCTTTCTGAGTGAAGAAATATTTCAAACTTTTATGATCTGTATATATCTCACAATGTTGCCCGTATAAATAATGTCTCCAGATCTTCAAAGCAAACACTACAGCTGCTAATTCTAAATCATGAGTCGGATAGTTCCTCTCATGAGGCCTCAACTGTCTGGATGCATAAGCGACCACTTTTCTATCCTGCATCAATACACATCCTAGTCCACTTTTGGAAGCATCACTATATACACAATAAGATTTACTCGGATCTGGTAGAATAAGTATTGGTGCAGAAATCAATCGATTTTTCAATTCTTGGAAACTTTGTTCACATTCATCATTCCACTCAAACTTAACATCTTTCTGTGTCAGTCGAGTCATAGGCTTAGCGATTTTTGAGAAATCTTTTATAAATCGCCTATAATATCCGGCCATTCCGAGAAAACTTCTTATTTCCGTTATAGTTGTTGGCTGTTTCCATTCAGCTACTGCTTCAACTTTCTCAGAATCAACTGAAATTCCTTCGCCTGGCACAATGTGTCCCAAAAATGATATCCTATCCAACCAGAATTCACATTTATCCAACTTAGCATACAGTTGATTGTCCCTCAATTTTTGCAAGGCTATACGTAAATGATCTACATGATCCTCTTTAGTCTTGGAATAAATTAAAATATCATCAATGAATACGACAACAAACTTATCCAAGAAAGGCTGATAAATTCGGTTCATCAAATCCATAAACACAGCTGGTGCATTTGTTAAACCAAAAGGCATTACTAAAAACTCATAGTGCCCATATCTGGTTCTGAAAGCTGTTTTTGATGTATCCTCCAACTTAATTCGTAACTGATGGTATCCAGATCTTAAATCAATTCGTGAAAACACAGTGGCACCATGCAGTTGATCAAACAAGTCATCAATCCTGGGTAATGGATATTTATTCTTAATGGTCACCTTATTTATTTCCCGATAATCAATACATAACCTCATGGTTCCATCTTTCTTTTTCACGAACAACACTGGCGCTCCCCAAGGAGATACACTGGGTCGTATCAATCCTTTGTCCAATAGTTCTTGTAGTTGCTTTTTCAATTCTTGAAGTTCTATTGGCGACATTCGATATGGAGCCTTTGATATGGGTTCAGTCCCTGGCACCAATTCTATAGAAAAATCTAACTCTCGCTGTGGTGCTAATCCAGGTAATTCTTCTGGAAAAATATCAGAAAACTCATTCACTACTGGTATTTCTGATAATTTTGGTTTTTCCTTTTCTCCTTCAATGGTGAATATCCAGTAGAATTGCCATTCTTCAGTAATTTCGCTTACTTCTATTACTGATAATCTCAGATTTCGTTTGCCTGTTTTTCCTTGGAATATGATCTTTCCTTCATCTAAGATTATGTTTTTATTTTGACAATCCACTTTCGCTCTCTGCTTAGATAACCAATCTATTCCCACAATGATATCATATCCCTTAATTGGTAATACTATAAGTCTTATTGGGAATTCTTGTCCTTGGATTTGTAATTGTCCATCATCTATTATTTCTCGTGTTAACACTTGTTCTCCCGTAGGTGTCCTTATCCTATATGTGGATTTGACTTCACTTGTCTTTACTCCATTTCTCAATACAAACTCCCGATTACTAAATGAATGTGATGCTCCAGTATCAAACAACGCATATGCAGTTCGTCCATTTATCAAAGTCCTCAATATCCTCTTCTATCCCTTCAATTGCAAATACCCGTGCTGGAACAGCAGTTGTCTCTGCTCCTCCGGATTTCTTTTGTCCAGTTTGACCACAATACCTAGAGAAATGTCCTTTCATCCCACACTTAAAGCATTTTACCGTTTTCATCTTTGGACACTCTCTTGATATATGACTCGGATCACCACACAAATAACACTTGCCTTTTAGCTGAGCACATTGCCTAGGGAAATGTTGAGCTCCACATTTCCAACATTTCACGTTTCCAGATTCATCATAAAAACTAAATCCAGTCTTGTTTGAAACGGGGCCACTAGTTACTGCAGCTAACTTCTTCCCTCTCTGATTTGAGTTATTAATTGCATTTGGAAATGTTCTCTTGAAAACAGGCCTGTATTGATTGATCCTTCTCAATTTCTTACTCCATTCACCTTGCATAGCCAGTCGATTATTCTCCAGTTCACGTGCCTTATCCACAATTTGATGATAAGTGGTGAATCCATAATCCATCAACTTGCATCGCATCGTAACATCAAATCCATTAAGAAAAAGGTCCTTCTTTAACACCTGATTATCTCGGTATGACTCAGGCACATACTGCAACAGTCTGTTAAACTCATTCTCATATTGTGCTACACTCATAGGCCCTTTCTTTATTTCCATTAACTGTCGAGTCATTTGATTTGCACACTGACAGGGAAATACTGACTCTTGAATGCTTCCCGAAATGTTTGCCACGAAATAGGGCCTGGCATGGTTCTTGCTGTCGAATCCCACCAAACTCGTGCTCCCATCTTTAGCAAGAAGGTACCATAAGAGACTTTTTGATTTTCAGGAATCCTATATGCCTCAAAATTACGCTCAATCTGAGCCAACCAATCATCAGCTAAAGCAGGCTTGCCCATTTCACCATTAAAATACCAATTTGATTTTATAAACTCGGGGAGTCGATTTGTATCTTGAGATCGATTTATTCTAGGTTCAGCCTCTACTGGTCTTTGGTTCATCATATTTCCTCCTATGATCAAATGTTGGATTAAAGCTCCTTGCTGTTGGATCATAGTGTTCATATTAACCAACATTTGTCCAAACTGAGTTGGATCTATCATGTTCAGAGCAGGGGATACGTCATTTCTAGGTGGTTCTGGTGGATTAGGAGGGTTAAGAGGTGGTACTTCTGCTGCAGGTTGATTATTCCCATTTCCCTTTTTATTTGATTCTTCTGCCATATTCAGATTCACAGTCTACTAATTATCAGTCCTGCACTCACAATATGTATACCTGAGATCAACATTCGGCTTAATCAGTTCATATTTACATATAATTTAATTATCCTCTACATCAGCAATATTTAACTATAGGTTTCCTTATTAAAAATCTTAATCACAAAAGACCTGTATATTCCATTCCTGTACAAGCAGCAATATATTTATATATTACACCTATACCTGCATATAAGGTTCATCACATTTTACATGTAGCATTATATTATTCTCATAGCAATGTCTCATACAGATATACATCAATAAAGCCACGCACCTTTACAATAATCATAAGATAATCGATACTTTATATTCAAAAGATCACGTTACTTTTCTTACAACATCAGATTATAAATCTGATTATCTATATACATCATTTACATATCTAGTAGCTGTAACATCCGGAAATACCTTAATTATATTCAAAAAGTCAAAAACACAACAAAATTGCTAGGGAAACCTAGGTACATCAAACTACTACTAGGTCAGGTAATATCAAAAACCCTAGACTTATCTGTCTATCAACATTCCATCTTTCAGTTACTTCCACTATCTGGGGTTGTTACATCTTCTAAGGGAAACCAATCTTCCATGCCAGTTTCATCAGATCCTGAACTAACCTCTATCACTACAGGAGTATCTGGTATAACCACTACCTCGTGCACCTCACTACCACTGTCTTGTGCTTCCTCTTCTTCTGGATCTTCCTCAGGATCATAATTATCATCATTATTCACTCCTACATTTGGTTGAGCTTCTTGAGGTAGGTTCTCAGGTGGCATCACAGGGGGTTCAGGCTCTTGAGGCTGCAGTGGTACTTATATACCCTCTGCTTCATCCAGGGGGTATCTGGGAAACCAGTCAACTACACCAGGAGGATAGTTCCTAGGAATATGTGGAACACCTGGGGGTATCTGATCAAAACCTGGGGGGTAGTCCCTACCGGCCTCTACTAAAGCTGGAAAGTATAATATAGGAATTCTTACAGATAAAACTCCATTTTCTCGCAGATATTTCTTCTCATAAGCAGCAATAGCAGTATACTCATTATATGCAGGCCTCAACTCATCCCTCATTATTCTCCAATCATCTTGCATGCTATAGGACATTCCATGCTTATAATTTTCAAGAATCTCATCAACAGTATAAAACAACTTCCAGTCAGCCAAATCTAACAACAGATTCTGCATCCGAATCCTATATTCAATAGGAGTTTCATCCCCTTCCCATTCAAAATTCCACCATGCATGCAACAAACCAGTTTTTCGAATCTGAAATAATAAGTTAAAGTCAGTTCATAACTCTGAGTCTTTTAAATCCATTATCAAACCCACTCTCAGTGATCCTATTGTCTACTCTTTTTTTTTTTATTAGACACTTCAAAGCTTGGTTCTTTTTAGAACCATGCTCTGATACCAACTCAGAACTGTCACGCCCCGAACAAGAAGAGTCATAACAGTCCCGCCGTGTAAACTAATCTAAGATAGAAGCTGACCTCACAGCTGCTATCGTAGACGCAGTTTACACAAGGCGCACAACTCAACCAGCTTGAAACGTCTGTTCTGACATCTGTTAATATCCAAACCTGTGGTAGAGCTTTAACAAAATACTTGTTCTATACAATCTGTAGTTTAGTACTACAACAGTAATTATACAACATTTCACGTCCAAGGGTAAGGATTACAATCAGAGTCTTTTAAAAAACACAGGTTATACGATTTATATACAATAAGTTAGAAAACTAGTGGGCTCCCAGGGAATTCCCATTTAGTTTTCTTCAAAACTTAAGGACAAAGCAAAAGCTCAGGTTCAGTTAAATTCCTCGTTCCTCACTTTCCCACACAGCAGCACACTAACCTGAGAACGTTGGTACCGGAACATCTTTTATCTTCACTCAGTACCTGCAAAAGAATCTGTAGGGGTATGAGCACAACTAGCTCAGTAAGTGGGGCGGAGTCAGAAGAGTACTATACAATCACAAATAAGGTTAATAATTATGATGAAATGCAATGCAATCACTCAAATGAAAACATCGCACAGTGTTAACCGGTCCACTGTGAGGTTAGAGAAATTTCATCCGCTCCAACCCGGATTGAGGAGTTTCATCGCGACTAAAGTTAAACCAAACCCGGGCTTGTGCAATGGAGAACACCCCCCCTCCCAAGACCGCCTTCGAACCACGGCCCCCAACCTTGCCGCGACCTCCTCGCCTATCACTTAGTTCGACTAAGGATGGGGAAAGGACCATTTCAGCTATCCTCATCGAAGGAAGTCGGTGTTTGGCTTAACACTCTTAATCGTTTCCCCTAACGGGTGATTATGCGTGACCAATTACACTTTAGTCGAATAATCATTAGTGATAATCAGAGGTGGCCAATAAGTTCACACAATACAGAATCCATGCAAATATGCAGAACAGCACACCAAGGAGTTGAACTCCTGTCACAACAGAGTATCATTCACACACATAGCATGCGCATAATCATCTAACTACAAACACAACCAGAAGTACTCTTGGGTCTCCGGATACTTTTAAAATAGTACCCAAACAGCGGCGAAGCTACCATCCCAACTTACTTGTTCAGACGTTCGTTATTTCTGACTTGAATTGTCAGCCGTCTTTGGAAGGTCCTAATTACACAAAAGGTCTAAATTTAGTTTTCGTAATAATTACGAAAACATTAGGGTTTAATCTAAAATGGATATATATATATACATATATATATATATTATTTCCATAATATACTGTCATGTTATTAAATTATTAATCATTAACATTATACATCATATAATTAAGTTTCTAGCATATCTTTTATTTTTAGAATACATTCTAAGGTTAATTTCATGAATTCAACACAATATATATATATAATTACTCAATTTAAAGTTAATTTACGAGTATAATTATTATTTGTACCGGGTATACTAAAAAAAAATTACGTGTATTTTTTTATAGTAAATTATACTACATTATCTCATTTTATAGCTCAATTAACTTATCTCTAAGTTCTCGTTGTAATCTAAGTTCAATTTTAGGAGTTCTGAACATTTTAGGGCTTTAGTAAATACTCCAATTTCTAAGGGCAAAATTGGGATTTCGGATCGTTATTACTAAAATCTAACTTCACTGTAATATCTCGACTAACTTTTTCATTCTAGTTGCAAAGTTTGGGCTCAATTGGATAAGTTACCCTAAAAGCCCTAAATCTGAGCTCGGTTATCCTAAACTCAATTTTGGAAGCTTACATTTCCACCTCCCTTAAAAGAGTTTTGTCCTCAAAACTTTAAATCTAAATGCAATAACTATTTATTTGCTAATAAAAACTTTATGACTTACTTCATTCTTTGAAGAGTGTTGGGTAACGATTCTGCATTGCCGACTTCGGTTCCCAAGTTAGTTCGGCTGTTGGACCGCTACCCCATTGAACTTTCACATACTCTACCTCCCGATTTCGTAACTTCTGAATTCGGTTTTCTAAGATTTTGATCGGTTTTTCCTCAACAGTATAGTCTTCCTGTAAATTCACTGGTTTCAATTCCATGACAGCATCTGGGTTCTTCACGAATCTTCGTAACATTGACACATGGAATACGTCATGATATCCTGCTAAACTTGGGGGTAAAGCAATTCGGTATGCAACGTTTCCAATTCTTTCCAAAACCTCGAAAGGTCCGATATATCGGGGGCTTAACTTTCCTGTTGTACCAAAACGCTTAAATCCCTTGAATGGACTTATCTTTATATACACATGATCTCCTGGAGTAAATTCTATAAATTTTCTTTTCAGATCAGCCCAACTTTTGTATCGATCTTGTGCTGCTTTCATCCTTTGTCGTATTACCTTAACTTTATCATTCATCTGACCAATCATATCAGGTCCTATCATTGCATATTCATCATTTTCCCAATATAATGGCGATCGACATTTCCTTCCATATAAAGCTTCATACGGTGCCATCTGAATCGTTGCTTGATAGCTATTGTTATAAGCAAATTCCACTAATGGCAAATACCGATCCCAATCGCCTCTAAAATCCAAAATACAACCCCTTAACATATCTTCGAGTATTTGAATAACTCTTTCTGACTGTCCATCGGTTTGTGGGTGATAAGCTGTACTAAACTGTAGTTTAGTTCCTAAAGATCAATGTAAACTTTCCCAAAACTTCGATACAAATCGGCTGTCTCTATCCGACATAATGCTTATTGGTACACCATGTAGTCTAACAATCTCTTTAATATATAGTCGTGCCAACTTTTCTATTGAATCACCAATTCGATAAGATAAGAAGTGAGCACACTTCGTTAACCTATCTACAACAACCCAAATTGAATCGTAACCCGATCTAGTCCTCGGAAGTCCAATTACAAAATCCATTGTAATATGATCCCATTTCCATTGAGGTATTTCTAATGGTTGCAATAAACCACTAGGCCTCTGATGTTCTGCTTTCACTTGTTGGCATGTATTGCACCCAGTCACATATTGTGCTATATCCTTTTTCATACCTTTCCACCAAAACAATGTTTTCAGATCACAATACATCTTATTTCCACCGGGATGTAATGTATAACCTGTATCATGTGCCTCAATCATTATTTCATTCTTCAATTTTGAATTACTAGGCACACAGATTCTGTCCTTATATCTTATCACATTCTCAACATCAATTTTAAAGTCAGGTACATCGCCTGCATTCAACCTTTCCTTGATTTCTTTTAACTTTCGGTCCTCACCTTGTTGCAGCTTAATTCTTTCGATCAAGGTTGGTTGCACAACTAAATTCATCAATTGTGCTTCAGTTTCATGCCATCTGAACTCAATTTCCATCTTTTCAAATTCTTTGATCAATTCTTGCTGAGTAGTGAGCAGTGAGGCCACCTGTTTGTAGTTCTTGCGACTCAATGCATCTGCTACAACATTGGCTTTGCCAGGGTGATAGTTGATGGTCAAATCATAATCCTTGATTAATTCCAACCAACGTCTTTGTCTTAAGTTCAGCTCTTTCTGAGTGAAGAAATATTTCAAACTTTTATGATCTGTATATATCTCACAATGTTGCCCGTATAAATAATGTCTCCAGATCTTCAAAGCAAACACTACAGCTGCTAATTCTAAATCATGAGTCGGATAGTTCCTCTCATGAGGCCTCAACTGTCTGGATGCATAAGCGACCACTTTTCTATCCTGCATCAATACACATCCTAGTCCACTTTTGGAAGCATCACTATATACACAATAAGATTTACTCGGATCTGGTAGAATAAGTATTGGTGCAGAAATCAATCGATTTTTCAATTCTTGGAAACTTTGTTCACATTCATCATTCCACTCAAACTTAACATCTTTCTGTGTCAGTCGAGTCATAGGCTTAGCGATTTTTGAGAAATCTTTTATAAATCGCCTATAATATCCGGCCATTCCGAGAAAACTTCTTATTTCCGTTATAGTTGTTGGCTGTTTCCATTCAGCTACTGCTTCAACTTTCTCAGAATCAACTGAAATTCCTTCGCCTGGCACAATGTGTCCCAAAAATGATATCCTATCCAACCAGAATTCACATTTATCCAACTTAGCATACAGTTGATTGTCCCTCAATTTTTGCAAGGCTATACGTAAATGATCTACATGATCCTCTTTAGTCTTGGAATAAATTAAAATATCATCAATGAATACGACAACAAACTTATCCAAGAAAGGCTGATAAATTCGGTTCATCAAATCCATAAACACAGCTGGTGCATTTGTTAAACCAAAAGGCATTACTAAAAACTCATAGTGCCCATATCTGGTTCTGAAAGCTGTTTTTGATGTATCCTCCAACTTAATTCGTAACTGATGGTATCCAGATCTTAAATCAATTCGTGAAAACACAGTGGCACCATGCAGTTGATCAAACAAGTCATCAATCCTGGGTAATGGATATTTATTCTTAATGGTCACCTTATTTATTTCCCGATAATCAATACATAACCTCATGGTTCCATCTTTCTTTTTCACGAACAACACTGGCGCTCCCCAAGGAGATACACTGGGTCGTATCAATCCTTTGTCCAATAGTTCTTGTAGTTGCTTTTTCAATTCTTGAAGTTCTATTGGCGACATTCGATATGGAGCCTTTGATATGGGTTCAGTCCCTGGCACCAATTCTATAGAAAAATCTAACTCTCGCTGTGGTGCTAATCCAGGTAATTCTTCTGG